>OZ012689.1:44774932-44884932 GCA_963942565.1 Maea johnstoni | reverse complement strand
AAAACTTACTGGCTAAGTACTACTTATGTTAGCACCCACTAAAACCTACGGTGAGTAATGGCTGGTGCATTCAGCCATAGGTCTTATACATAATCATACACATAATCTCAATTGATGTCAGATTTGATTTAATGATTACTCTTACACAATACAAATAATACATGACATGACTCAAGAGCAGTAACACAGGTATCTACTAAGGGTGTATCATGATAAATGGTGGACAAGACAAGGACAATAACACTGACATGTGATATAGGTGAAGAAGTACAACAACATTCTAAATCTTCAAAACTATAAACCATCCATCAAGTACAATTGCCTGAGATGGTTATTTAATCTCTTACCTTTAACTAAAGCTTACAAATGTAAATGACAAATAGATACTGGAAACTTTAGGCAATCCCAAATATTCTCCTATACCAATTTGTCATTATAGAGCTGACAGAAACTTGACCGCTAACCTACAACTGGCCTCTTGTGAGCAAAATATGCAATATATATGCAGGAAGTTTAACTTAGTATCACCATTCTTATCATCTGACTACCTGGAACATACTAATGATACCAGAAATACTAGGAATACACAAAATATACAAAATACAGACTCTGTCTATTGATATTATCTTTTTAGTGCCAAAACCTGTTCTAAAATGCTAAACATTGGAACAGATGTGTCCTGGACTGATTTTCTTGATTATTTCACTGTAACATTGTCTATTTCTCTTTGTTCATATTGTATGGTCTCTCGTAGGTCAAAGTTGACCGTCCTTTGTTTTATCATGTCTTATATGTGTTATTTATCTATGGGTGAGACCTTAATAAAATTTTCTTATCTTATCTTATCATATCTTATTACACTGGCCCCTACATGCAAGTAGTTGATTCAAACATTCTTCCCTATAATCAAACGGACAAAACATACTGCCAAATGTTTGTATCACTCAATGTCTCTATCATCCAATATCAATAAGAAATATCGTCACAATTTCATTTAAATGTCACTTCGTGTTTGACTTTAGATTCAGTCTTTAGGCTCCCTCTAAAATGCACAGTTTGATGAAATTCTGTATATAGAGAGAAAAGCCAAAAACCATTCCCGCTTGTGTGCAGACTCATAAAAGACACGGTGGTAGTTGTAGTCTTACTCCATTTAGTGATGGCCTAGATAGTCAAAGTTGATCTGATTATGATGTTTCAAAATGACCCCATAATCCCATAAGCCATATTAAAGAAATAGTTATTTGATGTTATTATTGCTAGCCATTGTTTGGTACCCTAAAACATGCAATCTAAGTATAACCTAACTCCCAAAATCTGGAATTGAAATTCTGTTTTGCTGCAATATTACTGATAACTCCTGACTTGGCACATGTTAATGGTTGAAAAAAAACAGTACAATGGCTAAAACCAGTGCCTTTACCCAAGTCACTAGTTATTTTCCTAAATGCATCAAGTTCAATGACTTATATGAGCTACCTCATATTCATGAACAGGAGGTATTCACTAACCTTTTAGAGAAAAGTGTTGCCATGACTTGGGATGGACCTGCTGCCATGGTGGAGTGGCACAGGACATTGTACACTGACTGCTCACTGGGTCTCACCACTGCCTGGGCTTGCTGCCATGGCTGAGAGGTCTAGGACATTGTGCACTGACTGCTCACAGGGTCTCACCACTGCCTGGGCTTGCTGCCATGGCTGGGAGGTCTAGGGCATTGTACACTGACTGCTCACAAGGTCTCACCACTGCCTGGGTTTGCTGCCATGGCTGAAAGGTCTAGGACATTGTACACTGACTGCTCACATAGTCTCACCACTGCCTGGGCTTGCTGCCATGGCTGGGAGGTCTAGGACATTGTACACTGACTGCTCACTGCTCCGACCATACACCTGTTAGTGCCTCTCTCTCCATCCATTGGATAACCCAAACACGCGGTGATGTTACACTACCGGGGCATATTAAGTGGAATAAACTTTATCCCTATGATAAGTACACAAGATACCAGTGTCCTTTAGAGCCGCTAATGTCCAATATTGTGTCTGACTTTAACTGTAGTAATAAATCCCATAAGGATATTGATGATGCTTTCGTTAGTTTAATAGACGCAATACACACCGTCGCTAACACTTTGCCGCATTCGAGGTATAAGAAAAATTTGAAACCATACTGGAATCGCGAACTAAGTCTACTTAAGAAAAGGAAAGTCATATCATATAAGAAATGGGTCCTAGCTGGTAGACCACGCTCTGTGAGTAATAACCTTTTCATGGACTACAAATCGGACAAGAAACTCTTTCATAGTACTCTGAAGAGACTTTCAAAGGAATATGAAAATCAAGAGATTCTGGAGGCTGTCAAGTCAGCAGAAATTAATCGTAACTCGTTTTGGAAACTGGTAAACACTGCCCGAAAAAAGTCTTCACATGGTATATCTGCTATCAGATGCCCTGATAAGGTAGTTGTACATGAAGTCAATGAGGTCTTAGATGTGTGGGCAAAACACTTTTTACGTATAGTGACCCCAAAGTCTGATAACAAGTACGATGATACGCACTTTAAGGTCGTTACTGATTTCGTTAGAAGACAAAACGAGGACATTGAATGTGATCAGTTCCTGGAAGCGCCTTTTACGAATGAGGAGGTATTTAAAGCCATTAAGACGCTCCATTCCGGAAAGGCCCCAGGATATGATGGCATAATGTCGGAACATTTGTCGTACGCTGGCCCTATGATGGTGAATACTTTATGTAACCTCTATAACACTATTAGGGCAACCAAATATATTCCTCTCTGTTTTAAAGTAGGGGTACAAGTACCCTTGTATAAAGGCAAAGATACCTGCGTTCTTGACCCCAACAACTATCGGGGTATAACTCTCCTCCCTACCTTTAATAAACTTTTTGAAATTTTACTTTGCCACAGGATGAAATCCTGGTGGAACGAAGAACAGATTATGTCAGAACTGCAAGGTGCCTGTAGAGAGGGCGCCTCATGTGTCCACACTGCTTTTAACTTACGAGAGACCATAGCCACGTCAATGGAGTCGTCTAAGCACTGCTTTGTGGCCTTCTTTGACGTGGCTAAGGCTTTTGATACAGTGTGGATTGATGGCCTGTTCAAACAAATGTACGATCTAGGCATCACAGGAAAAATTTGGCGCTTTCTCTACAGATGCTATGTGAAATTTAAATGTTGTGTTAAACTGCAAGGCAGTTTCTCTGAGTGGTATGAACCCCAATGCGGGATCCATCAGGGGGTTTTTTTGTCACTTGTCAAATACGCGATATTTATCAATTCTTTACTTGTTGATCTTAAGAAATCCGGCTTATGCTGCAAGTTGTATCGTACGCCAAGTACACCTTTGGGCTACGCTGACGACATTGCTACCTGTTGTCTAAGTAAACAAAAACTAGACAGGGCTATGGACCTGGTACATGCATGCGCATGGGTGTACTTGGCGCTATGAACTTAATGCGAAGAAAAGTGGCTTATTAGTTTATGGTGAATCCCCTAAAGAACATGATCGTAATTCCTCAGATAGAATTTTTAAGCTTGGCCCTAATAAGGTCAAAGAGAGAATAAATTATGATCATGTTGGTATTAGGAACATTTAATTCTATCCCAGCGGGCAAATGTACGTACAATGTACGTTCATTGTACGTACAAGCTCGTACATACGGATTTGGTACGGATAACATTCGGAATGAAAGTTTTTTGGACGTACGGGTCCGTACGTACAATGTACGTACATAGCCGTACGTACATTGTACGTACAGTCCAATACCAAAACTGAATTAAAGTAGGAGTTTTTACATTACATATAAGGAAATTCTGAAGTGAATCTCACATAGGATTTCCCTATCATCATTTGTAATAAGTACAAATAAGTAGGAATTCCTTGATCAGTGTTCTCCTTGAAGGAGTATCCTGTTCAAATATATACCATGTCTGAATCTGAAGTTAACTTATACCATTTGATTCTGCACTAAATCATGCCATGTGACCTACATTCAGTTTCTAGGCTTTTTTATCAATTCTCTTGCTCAAACATGGTTAATGGTATTGTAGACACTTAGGGAATAAATTTTATAGAATTCTCATACAATTTGAAATGGAGATTGCCATAACTATCTACCCGCTTTTCTTAAAAAAAAGGTAATTTACTGTATTAACTGTAATTAGTTCGTTTACGTACAATATACGTACGGACTTGTACGTACATTGTACGTACGGACCCGTACGTACATTGTACGTACAGACCCGTATAACATTCAGGTAAAAAACCAGAACCATACGCACATTGATTTCTGATAGTTAGGGGAAAATCTATCTGAACCTAAACCGTACGTAATCCGAATGTTCCGTTTTGGTACAGGGTGCGAACCTAAACCGTACATACAATGTACGTACATTGTACGTCCATGAGTGCGAACCTAAACTGTACGTACAATGTACGTACATTGTACGTACAGTGCCCGCTGGGATAGCAGGAATAGGCATTCGTAAGGGTGGCATCACAATGGCAACCTGTAATATCATTTTTTGGACTATTGTGGTCCCAACTACTATATATGGCTGTGAGATGTGGATCATGGATGACCCCATACTCGAACTAATTGAAGAATTTCAAAAATATATCGGTAAACGGATCCAGCGATTCCATCCTAGAATACCTAGTATATGTAGTTCCCGGGGGGGGCACTCAGGTACACAGGGGGGCCGCACCTTAGTTACGTATTTCGCGGAAGAAGGGGTCTTTTTTTAAGACCTCCGCATGTCCGCGATTTTGTAAAAGAAGGGTACTTTTTGGTACCAAGGTACGAAGTATGGGGGTCAAAATCCCCTTGCAATCCACGAAATATACGCGGCTCTGACGCGAGTGACTCCCGAAGTGACTGGACTTCCGAGTCTGCTGCCGCCACTTGCTGCCGCTAAACACGCAGAGGATTATAAAATCTTAAGTTAAAAAACGTGTTCCCGTTCATCCAATGTCAGTGTTTTGATATAAGAAGGGGTGTTTATTTAGTGGAAAAAATCAGCGTTTTATTAAAATAAGGGTGCTTTTTTGGCCAGAAATCAGTGCTTTAGGGGTATATTTTAATTTTGATAACGAACGTATGCGCCCCCCTAAATACCCAAGTGCCCCCCCCGGGATGTAGTTACTACGGACTAGGATGGATGAGACTGGAAAGGATCATTCAGATACGGAAACTTATGTTTATACAAACTATCTTGGCTGAAAGGTCTAGGACATTGTACACTGACTGCTTACAGGGTCTCACCACTGCCTGGGCTTGCTGCCATGGCTGAGAGGTCTAGGACATTGTACACTGACTGCTCACAGGGTCTCATCGCTGCCTGGGCTTGCTGCCATGGCTGAGAGGTCTAGGACATTGTACACTGACTGCTCACATAGTCTCACCACTGCCTGGGCTTGCTGCCATGGCTGAGAGGTCTAGGACATTGTACACTGACTGCTCACAGGGTCTCACCACTGCCTGGGCTTGCTGCCATGGCTGAGAGGTCTAGGACATTGTACACTGACTGCTCACAGGGTCTCACCACTGCCTGGGCTTGCTGCCATGGCTAAGAGGTCTAGGACATTGTACACTGACTGCTCACAGGGTCTCACCACTGCCTGGGCTTGCTGCCATAGCTGAGAGGTCTAGGACATTGTACACTGACTGCTCACAGGGTCTCACCACTGCCTGGGCTTGCTGCCATGGCTGAGAGGTCTAGGACATTGTGCACTGACTGCTCACTGGGTCTCACCACTGCCTGGGCTTGCTGCCATGGCTGAGAGGTCTAGGACATTGTACACTGACTGCTCACAGGGTCTCACCACTGCCTGGGCTTGCTGCCATGGCTTAGAGGTCTAGGACATTGTACACTGACTGCTCACAGGGTCTCACCACTGCCTGGGTTTGCTGCCAAGGCTGAGAGGTCTAGGACATTGTACACTGACTGATCACAGGGTTTCACCACTGCCTGGGTTTGCTGCCAAGGCTGAGAGGTCTAGGGCATTGTACACTGACTGCTCGCAGGGTCCTACCACTGCCTGGGTTTGCTGCCAAGGCTGAGAGGTCTAGGGCATTGTACACTGACTGCTCGCAGGGTCCTACCACTGCCTGGGTTTGCTGCCAAGGCTGAGAGGTCTAGGGCATTGTACACTGACTGCTCGCAGGGTCTCACCACTGCCTGGGTTTGCTGCCGTGGATGAGAGGTCTAGGACATTGTACACTGACTGCTCACTTGGTCTCACCACTGCCTGGGCTTGCTGCCATTGCTGAGAGGTCTAGGACATTGTACACTGACTGCTCACGGGGTCTCACCACTGCCTGGATCTGATGCCGTGAGAAGGAAAACTTAATTCCCCTTTTAGCCCCTGCATTCCATGAACACTAGCTCTTAGTTTAGGGGTAGCTCATGATTTTATACTGCACTTTTAGGCTGTGAATGAGTGAGAGAATGAATGAGGCTTCAAAGGCACATTGACACACAGGCCATCTAATGCCATAACATACTATCAAAAATGTTAAGTGGTCCTTTGTCATTATTGAAGAACAATGATAAAGCATAGTAATTCAAGATGGAAGAATACAAAGCCGAAGAGTAAGATAGCAGAGCCTTCAGATCCAAAAGCACCAAGGGATCTTTTAGATGGATGCATCGTTTCCATACTATGGATCATAGGCAGATCCACACATCCCCCTTCTTTTATATGGCGAGCAGGGTGCCACATAAGCTCAGGGTTTCCCAGGACGTGCCAAGTCCTATTGCACATCATTGAGCAAGCCAATAGGGTGTGCCTCTTGTGGGTTTCTGGGCTGTAAAACAGAAAAGAACTCCATACAACCTGCCTAGAGAACATGTCGTAATGTCGAAAGTTACACCTATAGAAATTCAAATTGGACTGGCAGAGTGTTCTAGGTTAATCCAGAGTAATGACTTGTTTAAACCCAGATTACGATTGCAATACAATCTATAAAATTCGGATAAAGTAGTTGGTTACAAATTACATGCAACATAACTTCAGTTTGATATGTTTCCAAGAGGCTGAAGTTTTTTATGGTTTTATGGCATGGAATGGAGCGTTTTATCAAGAATACGTATCCCTCATTGCTTCAATATGGGAAAGAGAGACCATCCCCATTCTGCAGCCTGCACATATTTGAATTGAGTGTGTGGATTGCTTATGCCCCTGCTTTTATTTAATCATCTAGCCTATACACAGTTTATATTGCTTGAATGGTCCTGGTATACATTTCACATCAACTAGTAGGCTCCCTACAGGGGGTGTTATTGGAGGAGTAAAACAATGAAAATAACATGTAATATGATTTCAAACGGAGGTTCTAATCATAATTACGAAACAAGAACCTTCAGATTTTACTGTAGCGAAAATCATTACAAACTGGAGGGTATCACTATCATTTTTTTCTAATCTATTCCTCTGTCAAAATGCATTCTTTTCGCTTAGAACTTTATTCTATATTGTTGGAAAACTGATACACCTAGCCAGAATTGAACAGATCAGAAGAGGGAATGACAGGACAGAAAATGACAGAATAGATCAGCAGAGTAGGAAACAGGTAAAACAAGACGAGAGAAGTGTACAATTAAATAAAAGCAGGACAGTGTAGCATAGGACAGGACAGCTCAAATATAAACAATAAACAAGCAGTTCACACCAGGACAGCAAAGAACAGCGCAGGACGGGGCAGGGCAGGGTCTAGACGTGATAAGGCGGGGCAGGGCAGGACAGAACAAACATTGCAGAGCAAAATAGTAAAATAGTAAAGAACATGACAGAACAGTAAGGACGAAATAGGTAGAACAGCAGGAAAAGAAGAATTGAACAGATCACAACAAAAGAGGATAGCGTAGGACAGAAACATAGAGTACACAGCAGAACGAACTTGATAGAATGATACGGCATGATGTCGTAAAACAGAAACTGGCAGAAGTGATAATCAATCATCGTTTTTCTTTTGAGGTGTAGTTTCTTATTCCGCCAGTACGTTCCTCACTCGTTATCTGGTGTACAACACAACTCAACATGTGTTGGGTCAACGTGTACACTAGACCAACATATGTATATAGGACGTTCTTTGCTTTAGGCAAAACCTGTTCATGTGCCAGTCAAGCGTACTCGTTTAGTACAAAGCAGCATCGGTTTCCAAAAAACCCAAATAGTGTAGATTTTCTCCCGAGGGAGTACTCAAACAGAATGTTGTGGTCGAGACATATTTAAAGAAACATATATCATCACTCACAAATAATAACAAGCGTGAGACTTTTGAACCTTTTTATTCCTTTCTTTTTTGCTTTGCTTTCTAGAGAAATGCAATGTTTTTGTTTAGAAACTCTGAAACGAAACAATCAACAATCCCCAAAATAGTGTTGAAAGTTACGCTCTATCACCAAGTAATTCACAAAAGAAACACAGCAGTTCTTTTCAGGGTAGCTTTTAGCATGGTTGGGTCAAAGACTTTCTGGATACATATCCGATCATTGGAGAGTGCTGATCTAAAATCATGGGCGTTCTCTGCCTTCACTCATTCGCAGGGTCTTTATAGGGTGCTGAGGGGTTCTCGGTTGCGGGTAGGAGACCCAGGAATCGTCTGCAGAGATTGGTTGTCGGGCGGACGAGATGGCTGCGCAGGCCGTCCCTGATTGGTCGAGCGGCGAAAATGGGTGCCTTATAAGATAGGCAGGGAGCCGCAACAGCAGCTGCAGAAAGCCCAAGGTTCAGTGTAGCAGCGGTAGAGTTGCTGAATAGGTTGATACAGTGATGCTCCTAGGGTAGCACTGTCTTCAGCCAAGCACTCTTCGAGATTATATTTGTATATATATACAAACCTACATATTCACTAGACTGTGTTCATATCATGCAAACGTCATGATGTCGTGGACGATAAAGCTTGTACATTTCAAGGACTTTTATAGACTTTTCCAAGTTGTGTTATTACTGCAGGGACTTGGAGTATTCGCGCAAGCGGAGAAAGGTAGGTTTCAGTTGTTGTTAAATTTCTATCAGGCAGAAATGTCTTTGAGTAGAACGTGATGTAAGATATTCGTTGCGGCGACATTTCTGGTGTGAAATCGACAGATATTTCCATGCGTGCAGGAATGCACGGGTCTGGGAGAGCGTGAGGCTGTTCTCTTATTAGAAAACGGCGGGGAGGGGGATCTCAGAAGGAGCGATGAAACGAGAAAATTCCTGTGCTGCAGAGAGGCAGCAATCGGACGGGCCTGCCTCGCATGGAGCAGTGATGAACAGGAGATGCTGATGCAGACAGACAAAACCAGACACACTCAACAGATGGCAGCGGCGCTGGCTCTTAAGCAAAGGAAAATAAACAGCGATTAGGACCACAGTAAAGAGACGGTCAAATGGTCATTTCGGACCGTTGCGATGTCCGGCCATTTAGTATAAGGATGGGCAGCGAGAATGAGAATGCATGGGGAGTATTTCTCGTTAACATCAACTTCGTGCAACGTTCATCTACAACTAATGAATACTTTTCGACGTATCTATAATTAATTAAGGCCGAAGCAGGCCTGCCATTTCGAAGATTCCTGCCCCGCAGAAGATAGACGACAACAGTTGGGCTGAGATGGGGGTATCGCTCGTCCTCGGGGGGTAGTCACTATTACGTCATTCAACAAGCAGACGATAAATGTAGCACGAGCAAAATCGTCAAACTGAAATAGAACCTAAGTTCAGAAATCGCGAATTGGCCAGCGAACGTCTTTGATCAATCCCATAGCGAAATTCCTGGTGGATTGCTCAAAACCACTAGCTCCCCTAGAGAAATAGATTACTGGAGAGCAGTCTTCCGAGAGCCACCAGCGGAGAAGGGGGATCACTGGTGAAGGTTAAATGCCCCCTAGGCGAAAGAGTCGTCGACTATCTTGGCCATTACGTAAGAAATGTTGCATCGCCTTAATGCACGGGGTGACCAGTGGTCATTCCATGTCCGTGGTCAAGCTTAACACACCCCACTCATATCTTCATACTACCATCAAACAGTAGGGGGTCATCGGCAAATTAGATTGTCCGGAATGACGATGAACTTGGAAGGTGGTTGGGATGTCCAAGGCAATGGTAAAAATCAGTCAGTCGTACCGAAATGTATGCAGAAAAGTAACTTATATTGTATCATTTTCTGAAATATTTTCTGCATTCATTAAAGTTACAACGCAAAGCACAGCACCGTACTACAATGTTGGTGTGTTTATCCGATTTGTATTTGAATTCACATATAAAAGGCGTATATTGGTTGAATTATAAATTCAGTACCTTTTATTGAAATCCGATTTAAGCAGGATTACCATAAGTCATATTTACAAAGATTTTCATTAAAAATCCTTTGCAATATGAAGAACTCATATACATTCGGATTGAAAGTGCATCTTGCCTATAAAGCTCGGTTTTATGACCTTGTATTTCTTAAACAAAATGTGAATATTGAAATTATCACATTTTTATCGATGAAATACCATGCTAATCAATATCCCTGCATTGGTTCTGAAAATCGAAATATCGATGTCTTCAAAACTGGAAAAATATCCCAGATATTTTTTCGCCAAAGAAAGTGTAAGGCTAATGGAGAACCGAGTCATGAATAGTTATACTGAAGCAATTAAATCCAGATGCACACTTACTTTCATACTCGTCAGTAAAATTGCGATATCTTTTTCAGACTATAAATGAGATTATAAATGGATTGTACATGCACATTTAGTTATCTTTTCGTCATACACTTCTGCTGATGCGTTAGGTTCGTCTAACTAAACGATAACTGGCTAATCCTAAACGTACACTAATGCCCTGCAGGCTTCTAAAGAGTGTATGGATTAGCTTAAGAGCTGACATGATCCTCTTAATCAGGTAGGCGTTCCATGAAAAGAAAACATGTTAAATTACTGGCCCGGTGGCGGGACGGTTCCCATGTTGTGAGAACAAACTCCTTTGCGCCGTCGCCTACTTGTAGGAATTGGGGTAAAAATAACACGAGCGCGAAAGTAATGGCTGTTTTATTGCTCAGGCGTTGTGCTTTATTCCCGGCCACCATTAACACTGGTTTGTGAGCGTCTATGAGTTATTGGTGGGGTAGATGGGTGAGGGGACTGCCCGCAGCTTCTTCTACTACGGCTACTAGCCCAGTCGAGATACGTACGATAAGCTGGGATATCTTCATGCCGGGAAAGCACGCGGGCTAGACACTAACTGCCCAAAAACAGCAGGAAAATTGTTTGGACCATTGCCCACTAAAATCTGCATCCCATTTAGTTGAAAGGACGGCGTTTATCATCTTAGATACTCTGCGGCAGTAGGGCCCATTATCTAGGGAATACATAGTCCGCAACAGTTATAAACGTCCTGATTGTTCAAATTTAACAATTTTCGAAGCGCATTATGATTTATGGTATATTTAAATTGAGTGCTACTTTTGATATAAGTATTACGTTAATGCATTTGAACAGATGGAAGGGAAACCACAGTTACTTGCGATGACCATAGGCTTTTCTACGATTATGGATAATGAAGGTTGTTCAATTTTATGACATCAGCACCATTTCTCAGTTTAAAGAGCAGCCATTTCAGAGGTAGTGCACCTACTATGCAAATGAGTAGCTTAAATAGAGTCAATCAATCTAGATATACCGTAGGGGTAGATTGATCCACATAAATCTCAAAACTGACCAGTCTAATATAAGAGACTGATGCCATTTTAAAAGCAATGTGCGTAGTTATTCTGTATATTCGAGTTTAAAGGTTCGCCATAGGATTGTATTGCTCGCCTCGAGCAGTTTCTTTTACTCTTTTATCTCTTATGGGTTTGACTATTTTGGTGATATATCACATATAAATGGTATATCTGAGCATGATCAGGTCAGTCTACAAGAAAAACGACCCATGGGTCAATGGGCCGGAGAGTGATATCCGGCCTTGAGCCGTAATGGTCTCTTAAGTCCTCTGTAGTGGATTGGGTTACATGGGGGAATCATATAGACTAACAAACCCAACAATTCACCACCCGTCTGTCATGAGGTCCCGAGATTAAGATAAGCAAGCGAGATGGTCTATGGGTCTCATAGTTATCTTTGGCTTTCTCATATAAATCCTAACTACATCTAGAGGGAAATCATCTCCTTATCAGTTACCGTATATTCAGCATTGAATCAACAAAAGTACATGGTAAGGGTTGATGTATCTCACATACCATATTTTATGAAGAATTTTATCATACTTCAAACCAGGGGAGTATATCACGTACACTCCCCGACGGTTGCGGTGACAATGAATGTATATATCCATTCATTGATATAGTGAGTATCACACAGTTGAAATAAAATGCGCGCAATTTAAACAGCAGTTCTAGCCATGATAAAACTATTCAAAATCAAAGATGTAATTGTTAGATATGCAAACCGATTTCCAAATTAACATACTCAAATTGACTTCTTACACTGCACTAAGCTAACAAAAGATAAGAATTAATTCTGAGGGAGGTTCTCTAAAATCGATTATACAATCTTTCTTGGCAATGATTAATTACTATGGAAATAAAATACCTACATGTAAGATATTCAAACTGGTGTTTTAAGTAAGGGAAATTAGCATAGGAGCAACATACTCAATTTGTCCTGCTTTGCTTTAAGCTATCACCGGATGAGAATTAATTCTGAGAGAGGTTCTGTAAAATCTTTAGACCTAAGTATAATTAGACGCTCTTCAGACAGACCTATTAAGACTATTAAGCAAAGAGGATGAGTAGCGAGTTTGATATATGATGGCTTCTGCAGACTGTCTGGAGATACCGACCACACCCTACAGCACCCACAGCCCCAAACCAGTGAGGGGGTATTTCCGGTTATGGGTAGGGTCGAAGGTCATCCTGTACCCTTACATTCACCTGCAGGCCCTCGGAGGCTGGGTGGGCTGCCGTAAATCCATGGCAGGTGGCGACAAAGTTGTTTTCACTCAGGTCATATTGCTAACAGGTTTCTTTGCACATGCGACCCATCCTTGCGCATTTGTTCTATGGGGGTGGAAGGGAGGGGACATAGGATTGGTGGTACAGCTGTACGCCAGGTACCCCGCTGTTCTGCTTAAGCACTCTCCAGCATAATGCATTCCTGTCCTGCCAGTCTAGATCATGTAATATTGCCAGCAGAAGGGAGGGAGCAGTGGCGGGCGGCTTGCGGCGGACGGCGGGCGAGGTCACGCGGGGGTGAGGCGATTGGGAGCAGGCTGCCAGCATCCGCCGCTCCTCCTCGCATTCCTGGGAGGGGAAGGAGGAGGAGGAGGGGAAGGAAGATGATGATGAGGAGGATGGGGACCACCCTATCCTGCTACTGCCACTGCCGCTGCCACGTCACTACTTGTGTCCACATCGATTAGTCCGGCCAGTGACACCGCCCAGACTCCTCATCATACTCAAACGCTCTAGCCTAATTGATAGTACAGTTTAATGTTTAACCCATTAATGCTTAAGCATTCCTCCAGAAATCGTCGTCTGGAATTTTCATACTTGTTGCAATAATTTTGAAAATGAGATTTATTTTGCAAAATATTTGAAGAAGAGCTGTTGCTAATATCGTGGTTGACTTTTCTATATCAAATATTTTCCTAATTATGTTTTTGCCTGTAAATTTTCATTAAAAGTAAGCAAGGGTTAAGAGGATGATGACAGAGATGATGTTGATGATGACGTTTAAGAAAAAGATTAGATGTAGCATGATGATGAGGAGGAAGAGGACCATGATTATAATGCCTTTTCTTTCATGAGAATGATGATTTAGGTTCTTCTGTGATGGCCTTATAAGGATGATAAGGGTAAAGATAGTGTATGATGAAGTTTTTACCACCTTTGCGACATAAATGGTGTTTATTATCTGAATACAAAACCACACTTTTCCGGGCAGAAAAGAGACGTATCCAATTTTTCCTTAATTCATGTTCTGCCTTTATAGACGACCTCTTTGTGACTAGCCTGTAGTGAAAAGGGGACGAAACCGTAATACCAAGGGTTACACCACCGCTAGGCACTGAGTCACCGGTAACTTTCTTACTTGCGTATTTTTTGCAATGCGGAAGACCGATGGGCCTTGGAGGCTGGTCTGTTGAGGGCGTTGTGAACTGACAGTGGCTAGCGCGTACGTCGGAAGGCGATTTATTGATGACGGACACATGGAGACGTGGTTCGTAGTTGACCTAACCTTAAAGCTGTATTTTTACCCCACTACTCGCCTGCAAACGCCCGCTGTCGGAAACTGTCGGAAACTAAATGACCACACGTGTTTGCTATATTTATAGAACTGAACTTTCAAAAATCATTCCAAAAGAAGTGTAGTTTGTTGGCAGGGCCGAGAGAACTCATGAACTCTGGCAGGGAGGAAGCTTATGAAAAGTGAAGTCTCAACGTCTGCTGGGGTCATGTTTGGCTATATTTTAACGCGAGCCGGTCGTTTTTACATTTTTTCTAGACGGACAACATGCCTTGCCCAAAGTAAAATGTATTCGTTAGACGCCAGAGTCAAGGTTGCCATAGGCTTCTATAGCAAAGCTGTCAGTTCTGAGAAGACAGAATTAGTCACCACTGCTAAAGCTTGCTATGTATGCGTCAATCATCTCTCTGAAGCTCTGTGTTTTTGAAGTTATTTTCTAAATGTTTGAACTACATCTCAGGTGTTGTCAAAGAGAGTGTGTGAGAGAGAGTGGCTAATAGAGCATTTTGTTGACACATTCATATCAATAATCCAAACTAAATTGTACACATAGTAACAGACATCTGTATTTTTTGTTTGATTGTTCGTGTGTCTGCTTGTTTTCTCTTTGCTGATCATAAATGTTGTCAAGGGTGGTCCCCAACATTGGCGAAGACCAAGAAATTTGAAAGATCTCATTGCGGTCACCTGGCAATCAAAAGTAGAGATACATGTACCTCAGTGTAGACTAAGTGTTATGTTGGTATGATACGGGGTCTAAGGCGTTGCCATTGAATGTTAGCTTTCTCTCATCACTCTTCGGATTCACATACAACCAGGGACAAGTGAGAAAGTTTCCAGTGACTTGGGGTTAAGCGGCAGTTTTCGCCAGGTACTCAGGTTTCCTCCACCAGTTACAACTGGTGAGTCGGCTGGGCAATATGACAGAAAAAGTGACGAAGACGCAATTCCAAATTCCAAATCAAGTTGGATATACAAGTGAAAGTTGCTTGGCTTAGGGCTGGGCTGGCTAGAGTGCACTTAGCTCTAACATAGTGTTAACCAGTGTCATGGCAGGGGGTGAGGTCAGGCTTTACGGACAACTTACCTAACAGCATACCATTCTATAATGGTCCAAGACGTCATCGTATGCCTCATTTGCAACCTGCCACCACTGTGCGCGAGTTACACTCTGACGAACCACAACCTTTCAAGATGCAAGCATAGTGGAACATATGTGCTTAGAATTTCTCCCGAGCCCCCGAGGGTGTATTTTGGTCCTAGGAGTAAGTCTGAAGGAGTTTGAAATCCATATCTATTACAATTAGCTATTTCAACTCGAAGCATCTTTCAGGTAGTTGTTTTATTTAGATTGTGTAGTTTCTTGACTTCATTGCAGCACTCTTATTCATAGGGTAGGTCAGGATTATTTGCAATGATGGTATAGAAGTATGACCATATTGCCCATATGCTTAATGGGGCCCATCCCAACTACCGTTCATCCACACAACTTCCCAAAAAGAATCAAATATGTTAAAGAACAAACATCATTCCTTTGGTAACATTAAAACCCTCCATTCATGTACCACACTTTGAATGTATTTTCAAATTATCCTTTATTGCTGGGTTGCTTCTCAAGCCTACTAACCCCCCCCCCCCCCCCCCCCCCCCCCCAGCTTCACCTGCTGTACTTTTGAAGAGCCCTCTGGGAAACATAAGTGGTATGTACGTACATTCCACCTATGCATCCTCTAATTCCTCGTGGTGGGGTAAAGGCTTTGGCGTGTGTCAGTGTACCCAGGCGTTACAATTATCTAGCTGTGTGTGATCAAGCCAAACCATACCCCTGAATGCCCCCATTCCCGGCAGTAAGGGTATGGGGTGTCGTTTGATCAGTGTGTCAATGTGAGTATTTTAATGGAAGCCAAACTATGCCATTCCCCGCAGTGTGGGTACGGGGTGTCGATTTGATCATTGTACCAATGTCAGTCTTCCAATAGAAGTCAACCCATGTCCCTGTATGCCCTTATTCCCCGCAGTGTGGGTATGGGATGTCGTTTGATACGTGTACCAATGTCAGTCTTCCAATAGAAGTCAACCCATGTCCCTGTATGCCCTTATTCCCCGCATTGTGGGTATGGGGTGTCGTTTGATACGTGTACCAATGTCAGTCTTCCAATAGAAGCCAACCCATGTCCCTGTATGCCCCCCATTCCCCGCAGTGTGGGTATGGGATGTCGTTAGATACGTGTACCAATGTCAGTCTTCCAATAGGAGCCAACCCATGTCCCTGTATGCCCTTATTCCCCGCATTGTGGGTATGGGGTGTCGTTTGATACGTGTACCAATGTCAGTCTTCCAATAGGAGCCAACCCATGTCCCTGTATGCCCTTATTCCCCGCAGTGTGGGTATGGGATGTCGTTAGATACGTGTACCAATGTCAGTCTTCCAATAGGAGCCAACCCATGTCCCTGTATGCCCTTATTCCCCGCATTGTGGGTATGGGGTGTCGTTTGATACGTGTACCAATGTCAGTCTTCCAATAGGAGCCAACCCATGTCCCTGTATGCCCTTATTCCCCGCATTGTGGGTATGGGATGTCGTTTGATACGTGTACCAATGTCAGTCTTCCAATAGGAGCCAACCCATGTCCCTGTATGCCCTTATTCCCCGCATTGTGGGTATGGGATGTCGTTTGATACGTGTACCAATGTCAGTCTTCCAATAGGAGCCAACCCATGTCCCTGTATGCCCTTATTCCCCGCATTGTGGGTATGGGATGTCGTTTGATCAGTGTACCTAAGGGCACCCAATGTCGGTTTGAGTATACACATGCTTTCAACCAACGGTGGTTGCCAACTCAGCAGACAGCCGTGAAAACTCAAGCGTGGCACGAACATTTCTGTTAGGGCAATTGTCTATAAAGCCAGGATATGCTTAGGGGTACGACCGCAAAATCTGCAAAAAAATCTCGGCTTTGGAAGCTGCGATGCCAATTTTGCGGCTTGGGAGTCATGCGTTAAAGCACTGGAACTCAAGAAGGTTTTTTATCAATCCCATCTGTAACATACCGCAGCATTGAAGGTCGTACGAGGATTTAGGGTCCTTTGCTTTAAGTGAAAACAGATTTCAACAGAAAAAGGTGAAACGGTGGCATGCCATTTTAGTTAGCTTCTTCCTCGCTAGGTGGCTGAAAATTCGTTTTACCATCTGCTTACGAGCAATGGTGCAATATTCATTCCTAAAGTGACATCCTCCAAAATAGCGCTCGAGTCGTTTAACCTATGCATCGCCCCACCCCCACTTCTGACGAAAATGCCATTTTTTAGATAGATCAAGAAAAATGGAATTAAGGGTTTTGTTTATCGTCACCTTTCTGTCAGATTTCATGATTAGACAGCTAGTAATGGTGTATGAAACTAGAAAACCAGACGAAAGGATTACTTGGATACAATTTGAGGCAGAAATGCTAGTCAGTCTATAGAAATTATATTTGTTTCATTTATTCAATGAATAAGTTATCTATGAAAATAAATTAACAATCAAACTACAAATTCAAATGTTAATCAATGAGGCGAATGAGTGACAGCCATCTTACCCCCCACGTCGCCATGTGAGGGGAGGGTATACGATACCCCAGGAAACGTTATATAAGAGCCATTTAAAAAGGTGTCCTGGGTATTGAAGATGTGATTCACTTTTAACAAACACTGATAACTTATCATGTCGAGTTGACTTTTTATCAAAAGGTCAAAGTTCTTGGCACAGATAGGCGGGGAGAGAGAACTTGCACAAAATGGCATATATCATTATTTATTTAAGAGTATCACACTTCATTCTAATCTTTGAATCTCCGTAAATAATTTCTAAGCGAATATCAGCAAGTGCAATATCACTCAGTTTCAAAACAACGAAGATGATTTTATCTTCCAACCGCATTTTCGTATTCATCTTTAGGTGATACTTCAAAATCTTGGAACTTTCTCTTTATCTGTCGCGGTGTTTTTCAGATCAGCGTACATATGGGAGTCCACCTCCCTGACCTGCGCAAAGCCAGACTTAAGGTTACATGTTTATCCTGATGATGCTTTTTATGCCCCCGTCATTTCCGCTAAAATGCCATGCCGCGTGATCTAGCACGTGGCGCGGCGGGCCACGTTCGTCTGGCGTCAATCATCCCATGCAGCACGAGAATGCGCGCGCATGCATGCCCAAATCACTTGGCAGGGTAGATCCTCACTTAGTGGGAAATCTCGTTTGTACAACATGGCGTTGATACTTGTGGCAAAAATGGAGAAAACTGTTCATATCAATCCAAACAAAAGTCATATATTCGAGTCTTTCTACACAAGTTTCGATAAAGTGATCGCTAATAATTTTAAGGATAACGTAGGATGTTTAGAATCCTAGGACTATATAGATATATAGATAACCTTTATTTCAAGTCGGTAATAATTTTACATAGTAAACACGAGCTGCTATTAGGCTCTTGGCCGACTATAGGATCGCATGAGTCTACATCAAATATACGATTTAGAGGAATCCTATTCATGGTATTTTCTCATGACAATCTTTTCAACTTAAAACATCGAGTAAGTTAGGGACTACTATCATGTAAATGCTGTATAGAGACTTACCTAAATCACCTTTTATTTCGATGAGTGGGCATTCTTATTCTCACTCTATATACGGTCCTGAAGGCTTACATTTTGCAAAGCGAGTACATCTTAAGGATTGCAAAAAGAAAACCTGCCATAATTTGTGACTCGGTCAAGTGGAAATGAAATACTACCAAATGGATAATACACTTAGTTTCAGAATGTGTTCTTAAGTCGAAAAGTATGGGTAGTTTATTGGTGAAAGAACGAAAACTTGAAGGTGGCGCATGAACACGTGATCCTTTTTGGTTTATGTCTCTAGTTTCGTTGTCATGAATTCACTCCATTCCCTAGATTTGACTCAGTTTTAAAAAGTGATAGTGCCCGCCGGTGGTTGACCCTTTAGCCTGACTGGATTTAGCTACATAAAGAATGGTAAATAATTTGGTAATTTTACAAATCGCTTGTGTAATCCTTTACCCATCCGCGACATGTTGGATAATTATCTTTGGGTGTGTGTTAGGCAAGGGTCAGGCCCGGGGGCAGGCGATGACATGACCAACAGAACATGTCGTTATGCGCCGTTTATTTACACAGCCAGGACCGGATAAGTCCCCCTGCCAAATAGCAGTGAATGTTATGGCGATCTGCCTTCGCCGCCATAAATATTTGTCTAAGGTATTCAAACAAACCGAAATGCTCTTTCAAAACGCAACTTACAACCGAATGCTCACTCTCACTCCTCATACCTAGTATACGCTGTCTGCGGAGCCGTGCTATTTTTGGTCCAAACTGGTCGGAATTAATAAGTCGATCCGCCCTCCCGTTGACTACTTCACCGGCTGTTTAGACATCTGGTTCAAGGATACGTAGCTGGAGTTATAGTGGAAGTCAATATCGATGCAGGGGGTCTGGAATGAGTCCAGGGTTTTGTAATAGTACGTGAGAGTCTTTCTTGCAGACTGAGGGTACGGTAACCGAGACCACAGACGCTTAATGATTCATTAAATTCCCACAACCCGATCCAAGATAATGAGCACCTAGGACCTAGGACTCTGCATCAAAGAATCGGGATGTTCCTGGATGTCCGAGCTACGTCTTGACCAAACGTATTAGCTTCTCTTGTCTGTGTGACGCCATCTTTATTCAAGTTCGTGGTAACTTTCTCAGACATGCAGCTTATTGTATTAGCAAAGCATGTTACCGCTCAACTGAGGGGGTCACACTGCTTAGGCTTATCGATGTGTAATCAAAGAAAATACCTGAAGAAGAAACACTAATCAGAAACAAGCATGTACTTACATAACATGAAGTTCTTTTACGACTGCAACATGATTAAACCTGCTACCAAGGTAATGCTCTATTTTGATGATCTACCGTATGGTTTCTGTAAATAAGCCTTAGTCCCATAGACATTTAGGTAAATATATTTCATTGTATGCACCCTACTTGTAGCAACGGAGTTATTGTATCTCCACTCATGCATGTATAGCTGGGATTTTCGTCTATCGATCCCTCTTTCATAATATACAGACAAAGTCAAGCTAGTTGTGAAAGGTGACAGAAATCGTAACCCTAATGCTGCTGTTGGCTAATTTGGCCAATACAAACTGATGCAAAAATCATAGAAAAACGACTAAAACCCTGTCACATGAGAGCTTTCCTATGAGTACTAATATGACAGGGTTTAGAAATCTTTGTGCCATTGTGCTTTGGATGAAAGTAGTCTCAGCATTGTACTATTGACTATGCTTATGCATAGTCAATACATATACATACATGCATTGGAAGGTATAGTACTTGACGTCCAACCCCAAGTCACTGACAACTCCCTCATCTCACTAGCCTCGAGCCGGATTCGTGCGTAGGGTTTGCTCTTGCCTATTGCTCGTACGGAAAGAGACATGCCAGGACGAGCCCGTGTTTACTAGCTCCTGATGGCTTGAAGTGTTTGGCTGGCTGGCTGCATGTAAAAAACGGTATCGGTAGCGGAATGGAAGGGAGATGTCAGAGCGTGTCCCTCTAGACAAAATAAACAAGATAAAGGAAGATGGGTAGACAGCAGTTTGCGTTAACTTTTTGCGCCATTAGGAAACAAAAAACTACACTTTACTATTGCCTTTCAACCCATAGACATTATCCGGTTTCCGAAATGGGTGGCAGATAATAGAAAATGGAATGGCTATGTTTTAGACTGCAAAAAAGGCAGTCGCGAATACCACTTCCATGTGGTTACAGGAATTCAAGTTGATGATTGTATGACTTATTCTATTCCACAATTAAATAAGCAATAATAAGCAATCACCTTAGCAATGAGACAAGTAAATAGTGCGTCGGTGTTGAATTACTAGTAAACAACGCTATGGGATTCCTTGGTGCCAGTGGGATGACTTTTTAATGCGAGACATGTGTGGCAGGCCGTCGCCATTACGGGGATTTGGGAAAACAACTGGCAAGGTTACGTCAAACGTAATGAATAAAATACAAATAGTCAGCATTCAATCTAAACCATAATCAACTAAATATTTTTCCAAAGTCGGATGCCATTGAGGGAATGATGGAAATTCAACTGCGCATGGGCAGAAATCTCCTAGCACCGGAATTAGTTGTCCGCACATGCGCAGTGTCTGAGGCAAAGAAGGAGGGGGGGGGGGGGGGTGGTGAGATATTTTAGCCTGTCCTCAATACGCCTGCCGCACGAGGTAACCAGATTAGGTTTCCGCAGTCTCAGTGGTTGTACCACTTTTTCACAAGTCTGGGTTGAGCCTAACTGGAAAGCACAGACGGCCCACGCACGTCTCTAGCTTCAAACAATAGTAGCAAGAAGTACCAAGCGTTTTGTTCATTTTCAATCATTCAAGTATTGATAACGCACATTGAAATTGTAACTTCAGACCACTTTGGTATATAGAAAAAACTTACAAAATGAACACAACTCGTTCATCATTTTGTTGCACATCACCATTGCAAAGCGTACGTCATCAACACAGTTGCCTTTGTAGTACACTCTCGCCTTTCCCTTAACACACACTCGCATTTATCTGATGGCATATACTCAAAGTTGTCGGACAAGCAAGTTGGGCTCACCAGATGCAAATGGATAAAAGTCTACATGGCTGTTTACAGAATGGGCTTGTCAAAACACTGGTGAGCCTTGAAATAACTCACTGCTTAGGTGAAAACAGATAAGTTGGCTTTTGGTTTACAATGGATGCTCAGGTGGCAGTCTAGGTGAAGGAATGCGGTAGTACGCATGCGTCGAGTATCACCTCTGCTTGTTTGTGAATTCAGGCAAGGTTGTTGATGTAAGAGTCGACGCTTATTTACAAAACAGAATCCTTCCTCTGCTCGTAGACAAATGATAAGAGTCATATCCGTGACACCAGAAAGCTCCCGCGAGATTTTCCGAGTTTTGCGAGACTAAGGCATTATAAAAAAATCACCATTTTAAATATCTGAAACTGAGTGTTCTTTCTTTTGTCATTCATTTCATTTGGGCGATTTCTGAAATAATATTTGAGCAAACAATCGAAGGAGTGCATTTTTCCTCATTTAGTATTTTATTTGAAAGAGAAAGATATCCATTCATTTTGAAGTCGGCGAAACGGTGGGTTGTGGCTGTTGGCTGTCTGAATGCCTCTTATGTTCGATAAAGCATACATACATACATACATACATACATACATACATACATACATACATACATACATACATGTCTTAGATAATCACATACATGTATGCGATAATCATCATGGCATTATCTATTGCAGTAAGGCGTAATATTTCAGCGACCACCTAAATGAAGATTTAATATAGTGTAAATTTCCACTTGATGAACCCTCTGACGTAATCATTTTAGGGTATAACGAGGCATGATGATTCCCTACTTTTGGTTTACCGAATCATTAACGCTGGATTACCATGTCGTGATTCTGCAATTCTCATTCTGACAAGTCTGCAATAGACTAAAACCATTGAAAGTAAATCGTGTGTAATCCACACAATCGAAATAAGAATCGGGTGCGCTAAAATTGTCTTGAAACGGAAAGAAATCGGAAAAAGTACATTTAAGTTAAGTAGAAAACCAACGCCATCCCCAAAGCCTCTGGCATGCACCGAGTTTAATTCCAACCTGTGCAATGGCAACGCCCTAGACCACTCAGCTATTAGGGCAGCCCGTCCTCATATAGAATTGATGTTTATACGGTGACTGATGGACCGTTGAATTCCAACCTGTGCAATGGCAACGCCCTAAACCACTCGGCTATTGGGGCAGCCCGTCCTCATATAGAATTGATGTTTATACGGTGACTGATGGACCGTTGAATTCCAACCTGTGCAATGGCAACGCCCTAAACCACTCGGCTATTGGGGCAGCCCGTCCTCATATAGAATTGATGTTTATACGGTGACTGATGGACCTGTTGAATTCCAACCTGTGCAATGGCAACGCCCTAAACCACTCGGCTATTGGGGCAGCCCGTCCTCATATAGAATTGATGTTTATACGGTGACTGATGGACCTGTTGAATTCCAACCTGTGCAATGGCAACGCACTAAACCACTCGGCTATTGGGGCAGCCCGTCCTCATATAGAATTGATGTTTATACGGCGACTGATGGATCGGATCGTTTTGACAGAACCACATGCCGCTCGATCCAGCTGTCTTGGAAGGCTAGCATTATGCTTCATTAGCCTTTAGTTACGTAACTCGAAGTTGTGCCCTTGGATAAATCGTGCGTTAAGTACCTCCGGGGGCTACTGGACAGATAAGCATGTGGTTGTTGGTGACGACGGAACAGGTCATTAGGAAGATTACTCCCTCTTCTGTATATTTATCTTTCGATTATCTGACATAAAATCAACACCCAATCAGGGATTTAATCAAGTGCCTTGAGTGGGTCAGTAGCAAGACCTATTGCTGGTACCATAGCACTTTTCCATTTAGGTTTGGGCATTGTGTGGGAGTTAGTGTGGCACTAATGTATTTCATGGCCATACATACATCATCTGCTGTTTAATAAGATTTCATCTTAAAAATGAAAACGGAATTGATTTCTAAATTGGGCTGTTATCAAAGTGGCATCGACACTTGTCAGGAGATTTTGACACAGACATCAATCCACCCATCCATCCATCCAGCAATTCATACATACCACTGTGTGTATATATATATATATATATATATATATATATATATATATATATATATATATATATATATATATATATATATATATATATATATATATATAAATAATATATATATATATAAATATATATATATATATATATATATATATATATATATATATATATATATATATATATATATAAATATATATATATATATATATATATTACAAGTGCGATATCTGAAACAACCAACCACTTACTAGAAGCTTAAGTTGTGTGTTTTTTTTTTCGGTTTTCCTATCAAAAATGTAAGAGACTTTCCAGATGTGTAAGGTGACAAACGATATCTTGTAATTCCTCTCAGAACTGACAGCCTAACCAAAAAGATTTTAAGCGAGCGTATGCAGACATTGTGCCCCTGGTTTCCAGTTCCCCAATCCTGCTGACCCCTGACACATTCATCCCATTGTGCGAGTTCCTATAGACATAAACATGGACCGATAACAGAGTGGCCTGTAACTGAACTATCACGCATCGCAGGGATTCTCTAACCATAGCTGCTCATGTTCTTATTGCTGTTCCACTACTACTCCTCCTCCTACTGCTACTGCTACTACCACTTCTGCTACTACAGTAACTGTTGTTACTGCCACCACCATGACTGCTGTTACTTCTACTACTGCAGTTAATGCTACAGCTAGTACCACTAGTACTGCTACTGTACTGCTGTCTCTAGTAATACTACTACTGCCACACCTACTACTTCTGGTATAACTGTTTATGCTTCTTCTAGAACTGCAACTGCTACTATCCCTCTGCCTTCACTGCTAGTGCTGTAATTATTGCTACTATAACTACTACTACTACTACTACTACTACTACTACTACTACTACTACTACTACTTCTGCTGCTGCTGCTAGTCGTGTTCTTCTTGTTTCTCTTCCCGCTGATACTGTTGCAGGGGGGGGGGGGTGGAGGGTGCTGTGAAGAATTCCGCCCTCTAGTCTATGTTTGACAGATTGTGATCTCAAAGCCAACGTGTCAGCAATTTGAAACCATTTTTCAAGATGTCTTCTGGCTAGTTTACACCATTCGGGAAGATTCCAGACCTTGTTTGTCCTCGCCTCTAAGATTGGCAGTTGCTTCTTGGTGCTTTTTTCTTTTTTTCTTAAAGTTCCATTGACTATTTTTTTTATTCCTGTCAGACTTAACATAAATAAGGGAAATCCATTCCGAGAGCGTTTTTGTATTTGGGAAGAAATTGCTCCTTGGACTTGGCCAATGTCCTATTATATACTACACTTTACTATCAGTATACCAGTCAATGATTTTATTCCGAATGTTTCTGATTTACCGATAACTATGAACTTGTATTTCTATTTTTTTTTAAATCTTACAAAGGTGCTGCAAAGATATTTCTTAATTTACAAACATGAAATTTAACATAAAGATATCATATGCATGATGAATGCCATGTGAGCATGATATACGTCCTTCAAAAACTATTTAAAACTATTTGCTCAAGAAGTCCAAATCTCTAGAGCCAAGTAGACATTTGGAGTAAATCAGTTCGTTGAAGCAAGTGATTAGCCCTTCCAGGTTCCACTGCAGCATGCCCGATGGCCAGTGTATATTTTTCTAGCAGCCTGACATGAGCCTTTTATGTCAGTGCCGGTTAGGACCACCAGCTGACTACATATTTGACAATGTTGATCATCCCTGGAGGGGAAATTCAAACAAGCTCCATCATTCATTCATTAGTTGGGCAAATATTTTGAATAGTCCTCTGCGTGTGTCCATGTATATCCAGGACGAGCGACTAGCATGCCTCGCGAGTCTGACATTGTTACAGAAGGTCAGGGCGGGAGGCGACCACCCCAAATACCTTACAACTGCTACCATATTATGTTGCTGCTATAGGAACATACTTATAATTGTCACGTAGCTACTTCTCTCAGCTGTCATTGTTTCTTTTAAATCGATTTTACTTCACGTTTAAAGGGCAGACTATCACAGATAAGATCCTATACCTTTATAAAATCCAGTTGTTATTACATGAATACTTTCATTAGTTTACGTCTAATGTTGTTTTGGGACATAATTTTGTGTTTAGATATGTGCAACTCCTAACGAATGTTTGTCACTTTCAATCATCCATTGTAAGTGGAAATTATGGGACACAATTTCTACTTAGTTAAGTGGTACTCGAACAGTCAGTTTTCAATGACAATACGTACTAGTATTTCAAACTGCAAGCCATTTAAATCTTAAATATCCATAACCATTGCAAACTGTAAGAAGCAAATACTATATAGTATCCAACTTCCCACAGATTTCTTTTAGATGTAGACAATTCTTTTGGTACCCAATGAACAGTACAATGAATACTGTGATTTTAGCTGGTCAAGAAATAATCTATAGAAACAGGCAAATGGGTGGCACCTTTGCATTATCACAAGTAATACCCAAACTTTACAGTCGGATCAAATTGACATAAAACAATTGAAAAGTGGGACTCTATCGAAGATAATCTTTTTAATCAAAGATTGCCCACTGATTATGGTATGTCTGTATGATTGTGCATACTGTAATTATGGATTATTCATCTTTAATTTGTTATTGCCTTTGTTAATAATGCATTGCCATCTATCTACTCATCTTCGTTGTTTATTTAATGCATCATCATTGTCACTACTCTCAATTTGATAAAACGGATTAATTGATCTGAATAAATATATACAATAAGAAAACTGCTGTTTACCGCAAATTAATAAAAACTTTCCATTGGTTAATTCACTATATGATATGCATACAACTGTATTTCTAAAGCGCAAATAACTAAACTTGAACATTTACCATTTTACCCCAAAGCCTATTCTAAGTGCATCTTCCTTAATGGAGCCAAGTTTGTTGCAGGCGGGCTATTTTTGGCATGTATCTTGGAAGCAGTTTGTCTATAAACAGCTGAGGCAAGAGTCCCGAGCATCCAGCAGTGTTTAAAGCCTGAGGCGGAACATTAAACCAGCCCATCTGGTCGTGTGAAGGCCATCCCAGTAGGCAATGGGTCAAGGCCTTTGATCACTCAGCCCCTGGACCACAGCTGACCTCAGCAGTACGTCTCCTGCTGGACCCCCCTTGTCCAGTCACTCGTAGTGACCATAAGGAATGGAAAACACTCATATGGTCTTGGCATATTTGCAAGACTTGGCAGTTATATGTTTGATATAGTAACCATGGTAAAATCAGGGATAAAATCACTCGTAGTTACCACAACAAATGACAAAAACTCATATGGTCTTGGGATATATGCAAGACTTTGCAGTTATATGTTTGATATACTTGTAGTAACCATGATAAAATTAGGGAGATGAAAAACTTATCACAGAATCTTTGCAAGTCTTGACAGTTATATGTTTGATAAAGCAACCATGATAAAATCAGGAAAAAGAAAAAGTGTCACAGAATCTTTACTGAGATTATAGGCATGTTTGTGCTAAAATTGTTGTTTATATATTTAGTTATAAAGGTAGACTCTTGCCATTTGAGTCATTTAAAGACATACCTTGCCCAGTGACTCGTAGTGTCCACATTGCAAAATATGCATTTTCGTTTAGGAAATTCTCGCGAAAAAGGATTTCGCTATAAATGGAATTTCTCATGCTGTTTTCTTGCATGTATATGGTCTTGCATATTTGCAAATGCAAATCAAACTTGCAGTTATATTTCAACATTTCTAACATAAAAGAAAATGCATTATTCTATCCATGCATAATACATATATATGTTATTCTATTCGGGTCTAAGGCTATCCTGAAAATATTCTATGCCTTAGATGCAATCCGCTGCTTGCCATTCAACGTTTTATCAACAGAACAATTAGTTTGGTACATGTATAGTTGACAGTGCCTCAATCATTATTCTCTCGCAGCATAAAGGCGTACATCTACAGAGTATGGCATAATGAAAAAGTCTTAAGGCACCCCTATGTGGAATGTACTGATTTAGGGCATTGCTCTCTCATCCATGTGAAGTGACCATGATAGTCCAAAACCAACAGGGCTTCCGTGTGTGTGCTCTAGACAAACAGAACCCTCTCCAGTAACAAATGCGATCTTGATTATCATAGGGTGGGACCATCACATGTGGGTACTTGCCTTGGATTGGGAACCACTGTTGAAACAATATTATCGTATTACAAATCAAGCTTAGGGCAGGCAGGGTCTGGTAGCTACTAAGTGTTTCAAATTCCTTATCGCCTGTGAATTCGGTGGTCTTGTGCCACGGTTATTTCTTTCTCGTGAACCACGATAGCATACTCTGCGGTAGGCGTGATCAAAACCAGTTCT
The DNA here is from genome assembly GCA_963942565.1 of Maea johnstoni. Taxonomy (NCBI): domain Eukaryota; kingdom Metazoa; phylum Annelida; class Polychaeta; order Spionida; family Magelonidae; genus Maea; species Maea johnstoni. Next base: position 44,856,626 of record OZ012689.1, on the reverse strand, counting down.
CTCCTTGGCTCTTGACCCATTCCTCACTGAAGCAGCCAAAAACCACCTGACTGGCTTCATCTGAACTTTTTGGACATAAATACATCACATCAAAAATATTTTGAGGAATATTTAATTGACAACTTACCCTAAAGGTCTCTACTTATCAAAATTTCAATTTACTGCTTTATTTATATGGTAGTTTTCAACAATGTTACATTTCACCCTGCCAACACCATTTATAACACTAGGAATATGTGTGTGAGGTGAATTTGGCTACTTAGCGTTGACTGCTCCATTCTTTGTAGGACTCAACAGGTCAAATAAAAAGCGGTAGCGTGAGAACAAGGAAGCACCGTACGGACTTGTTGTACACTGCTGAAGTAAAGCAGATTTTATAGTACATACATTAATATTACAACCCAATTTGAATTGAATTTACAAAAGTCACACTTTTTTTCAAAAACTATTCTGATTAATCCATAAACTTCCTTTAAAGGCGAACGGGTGACACATATCACCGATATGATTTCTCGTTATAGCACGTGATTTTCAAAGGGAATGCATGCAGTCTAGAGCAAACTACCTTTCATTGCTTGGTGTTGCATTCCAGAAAAGAGGCAGCCATTTATATACGGGGCTTGCATTTCAACATGACTAATGAATATGAATACCTATTCAAGCATATCTCTATAAGCATACATGGCCTGTCCTATGAGACACGTTTGGTAGTTGTATACCTATAGTATTTTGTCATTTAGCATTAAAGCAAGTTGGTAAATCTGAGAAAGGGATGGCGTTATAGATATTGCATTTCAGTGATGTATGCAAAATGATAAACTAGGTTTTAACCTAGTAGAGAAAGATGGCTTTTGGGGGTAGTCGAGTGTGTGGTGTTATGTTAGCTGCTGCAAGATAAGCAACTTCATTTATTGAGGAAGTGGTGATAAACGAGGGGGGTCGAGAGTGCACAGTCTGACTACTGTCACCACTGGCCAGTATCTATGTTTCCATCTATCACTTTAAGTGTATGCCTGACGTGGTAACTGAGGGCCAGCGGCAGACACTACAATTCCTAGGCGAGTGCTCCCTGCGATTGGACAACCGTTTGGTGAAGTAGTTGATTAAGTGCACAAAGATGCCTTGCTATTCAACTTATTTTCCACCTTCATCTCTACTATACAATTATATTTAAAAAGTTAAATAGAAATCTTTGGCTCTAGAATATATATATATATATATATATTTATATATATATATATATATATATATATATATATATATATATATATATATATATATATATATATATATATATATATATATATATATATATATATATGTATATATACTGGAGTATATATATATATATATATATATATATATATATATATATATATATATATATATATATCTATATATATATGTATATATATATATATATATATATATGTATATATATATATATATATATACATATATATATATATATATATATATATATATATATATATATATATATATATATATATATATATATATATATATATATATATATATATATTCATAACTGTCTTCATATACCCCTCATACGAGTAGTTCGGGTCGTCCCTGTGTTACTGACCTACTTTAGAATGACAGAGGATGATGAATGGGGCGCGAACGCGTTGCCTTTGATCAGAAGGTCACTCTTTCCACTGGTCTTCTGCTTCTGATACGGGTCTACGGCCTTTACAACGTTAGGTAATTAGTAGATCTGTACATATGGTGTTGATTTCCGAATAAAGCATGTCCTTGATTCGATTTTAACGGCACGCCCTTATCTAGTCACTTTACATACTTTGCATTTCTAGCAAACATTGTTTTGTGATACAATATATCCAATATTACCTTGTATTGTAAGTAATGTCTGAAAGTTTTCCAAACTTTATACTTGGTTTATCGCAACACCTCGATCGTTGTCCTGCATGCTGGACATACGGTCCTGGCATCCAATTCCTTCACAGAATGCGTGGGTAGGCCGGTCATAATACACGACCAATTGCCACTCAGTTGCTTGGGCGTGGATGCGACCACTGATGACAGGTCCGCGACCTTCCCAGTGAACATAGCTTTCATTCACCAGTTACGTGGTTCATTGATGTGTTTATCTTTTTTTTGCATGTTGCCAATTGGTGTTTAATGTACAACCAGGCACTGGCAAACGACCAGTCGACTGGTGCATGAATTAAATATTTGTACTGTACGTGAGGAAAACGGGCGCGTTTTTAAAGACACAGCTGGCCTAACTGTGTCGTTATTCCTCAAAGATTGTTAAAAACAGTATATTGACCAAATTTCACAGACTCTTCATGCTTTTTCACAAAAAATTGCCATATAATAACAGAATTTCGAGGAGTCAAAGGGTAGTTTGAAGTGCAGGAAAATGGCAGGCTTCATTTGTTCAACTAATTAGTTTCCCCTTTTTAAATTTTGAGTCAAAAGACTTCAGACAAACTAAATGAAAAATATAATTGTTTGTAGTGAATACCATACGCCCATATCGCAAATCATCTGATCGGGCAAGCTTCTGTGTTTGACAAAATCAATGAATTTATCGCCGCCATGTCTTTGAAATATTGCTGAACTTAACAAAGGAATTTAGAGAATCAGTTAAAGAATTCCATAAAGGTCAGATTCATTCGCAGGGTAGACGGTAGATAGGTCTGCACAGCCACAATCATCAGTCACTCTGCCTAGGTTGGCAACTGATTTCCGACAACGCCACTCTTCTTCCTCAACTTGGCAAAACAGCAGCTGTCTTTACATTCAAAAATTTGTGGTAAAAAATGTAAAACTTGGGCCTGTTAAAACATTTCTCATGACAGGGTCAGGGTCAAAGAATGTGGGCGTATATTCTGGTTATATTCTGGGCACCATTAGGCTTCCGCAAAGCTTCATTTGAAACTTCATAAAACCTGCCATAACCTACATATAGGAGGGCAGGAGAAGAACTAGGCTGTGGTCACTGACTTATTTATGCTATGACTGTACAGTGCCGGCATATAATTCGTGCACTATATGGCTGGGCAGGCTGGACATAATCCACGATCCCACGCCCAATTGCCACCACGTGTGCTGGGCAGGGATATGACCACTGGTCGCTGACTTCAGAACTGAACTTAGCTTTGATTCGCAAGCTAAGTTGGTCTTTGATGTGCTTGGCTTATTTTTAATCATGTTATCCATGGGTGTTTGTGCAACCAGGCACTGGCAGACGTCCGGTCGACTGGTGTAGGAATTGAATGCCTGTACTGTAGAACTAGGCTGGGATCACTGACTAGCTTTTGCTATGACTGTATCATGCTATCCAGAAGAAACCCTGACTTATCCAACGTCACAGGCACCTTTTCATAGAGCAGAGTTGCCTCAAACTAGCAATGATGCATATAAAAGGTCATACTATCAAAGAAGAATGGAAAGCAAACGGAAAAGTGTTTAACGACAAAGAATACCCTTTGCATTTTATTTAGAATGTTAAGGAATACTACCATCACTATTTGTCAATGTGGTAGAAGTTCACAGCTAATGTTTATTTCAATCAACCACGTCGAAAAAACACCATGACGTATTTTAATGTAAACCACACCATTTCTGTTTTTCTAATTCTCCAGACAAAGCAAGTTGGCAAGCAATAAAAGTTTCAACAAGAGACATTCCCCAATGTTAGCCAAAGTGCCTGCGCGAATGAAGTGCATCATTGATAAAAAAAAGAAATTACAACATACCCCTCAAACTGCTAGTTGTTCAACTCTGAAGTTTTTTTGTATATTTTGACGCTCTGATTTCAATGTCAGGTCAAAACTGCCATAAAACTAGCAAAAGTAGGTTAGTTGGTGTCAAGTCTGCGCAGAAACGGCAATAAATATTCACGTCGTTGACAAACGAGGACAGGGTCACTATGAGGACAAACACTAAGACACAATCTTTACATTCAGTATTTACGTATCCTTACTGCGTCTTAGATTTAGACAAAGCGTTTGATACCGTGCAGTTAGTGGTGCACTCATTTCGCCATTGGTGTATTCATAATAAGGGTCTCCCTAGAGAGGATAGAAATGAGTGAGATAAATCCGATTAATCAGAACTTAGACAGCAAGTGATGGAATTGTTACGGTCGTCCGGAGATATGTATTTTAAGTATGTAGGCTTAACTTGCTGATTCCTGTTAGAAGTTACTTCAATTTTGATTGTGTCAATTGATTTGTGTGCATGTACTGTAACTCTCATAAAATTCTCTCGTGCAATAAGTAGAATCTCACCCTTAGTTATATATAGCGACGGATAAATCAGGTAATAGGACTTTTAAAGTTTGGAGGCATAAGACTAAGCTCTTTCTATTAAGGTGCTCTCTAAATCTCGTTATACCGGAACGAAAGGGAAGGAAGTGTTTCAATCTGAATGGTAAATTACATCATGTGTTCTGTTACATCCCACGCAGCTTCCACGTCAATCATAGCGTTAAAGCTATCTCATCTTTCCGACAGCTCCTGTCCGCTTTTTCCTACTATAGGAAGCTGCATTTTACCAATACACAGTTTAAACGGGGGTCAGCTGTTTCTTGGTTCGTGGTTCCCGATCAGCAGACGGCGTTTCGCCCCGGCACCAATCGTTTCCCAGCGACTTACCAAATATGTAGACGCAACTGAGGCAAGGAGTATCTTATGTCCAACCTAATGTAATCTCGTTTATTCATCATCTAAACCACCAAAGATCACACGCATTTCTCGTCGAATGCACCCGATAGTATTTGAGATTTAACCACTTGCACAAAAACGCCTGGAATCTCAAGCCATTAAACAACGAGGCCCGAACTCTAGACTTTGGGTGTCTAACTATTTCGTATTTTACGGAAACCCAATACCTAGGTCATGACACCTTTTAGATACATGAGCAATTGTAGATTAGAATCAATAGAGCAAGTCTTTGAATACATATAAATTCGTGGCAAGGCTAATTATCTCTGTCGAGTGGCAACATATGGACTTCGCCGTAGGCTCACCCCATCTTAAGGTCATCCGTAAAAACATCTTTAATAGAGTTCTTTAACAAGCCCTATGCATCTGCAGTCGTGGGTATGGAGAAGCTATGGTTACTCCAACACTTGTTCTTATTCCTAATTCTAAGCCGGCCCCCTCTTTGCGTCAGAGTAATACTTTCAAATCGGAGTGGAAGGAAGAGAGACATTTATAGCTTTCCTATGTGACTTCCATTACAAGAACTGTGTAACCAGACAGTTGAATTAAAAAGCACTGATAAGGCTGTCTCAAATGTTTAACGCAGACAGAGAAAGGCCGGCCTGACATGTATCCCATGGCCCTTTGAGGCATTCGACTATGCCATTCTATTATTTCTCCATAATGAGTTTTGTTTTTTTTGGGGAGCACGGAATCCAAGATGGCGGCTGTTTCAGCCATCAGCTACACGTGTATACTGCAGGCCTGTGTGGTCGGTTTGCCTGTCAACACGGTGTGTGTAGTCTGGTCCTGAGCTATAGCTGTCCACAGTGCGGCGATAAACACATAATGTGAAGTAGCAGACATGTTAAACAATGGCATAATCAGATAATACGTGAACGACACTGCAATTCGTACAGGCACATGTTCTTTATAATTATTTTGACACTATCAAGAGTACAGGGACTCTAAAAAGTATCTGCCTACTAGTAGTAGTCTGTGTGAAAACTTAATCGCTGTACAAGGAAACGAAGTGGCCGACAAAGATGCCGTGATAGGGCCTGGAGAAGATACAAGAGAATTCCCTGTGTAGTTTTGGCAGCAGGGCCTGGATTGGGGATTTGGTTGGATCCTGCACTTCAGGAATGGCTGGCCACTCGTCTGCTGCCCTCTACTGCTCCAGTCTTCCGATTGAGTAATGAGCGAGTATTTGGCTTCGTCTAGACAAACCCCGTGCTTAGAAAACTACTCAGTTGACTGGGCCCAGGTGCGTTCAATACAGCCCGCCATGTAGTTTCGGCCTTGAAGCGTCCGTACCTCGTGGTTGGGCGGTCTAGTGTATTTTGCGCAGACTGTTAGCCAGCTGTATCTCACGTCTATACAAGGCGCAGGATCCGTCTTTGTTGACACCGACTTGATTGATTTTCCTTAAGTGCCATAACGTTTAATAACTACTGGGTGGAAATAGAAAGACCCCAAAATGGCAGACAAAGTGATGATAATGAATAACCCGTTTTATGCTAGGCATTGGCGAACCATGAAAGATGACAGTATTACATATACAGACTTCTGTTGGTTCGTAGGGCCTGAATGGCAGTATCGTCTTCTTCAGGGAGAAAGATTCTTAAAAATGATGATCGCACGTCATATGAATGTGTTGTTGTATTATACAAATAATTATTAAGCGTGACAATCAAACTGCAATTTAGATCATAATTCGCATTCTACTTGGTTTTTAAATTCAATCGCTTAAGTTGCTTTTCGAGAATACTCGTACTTTATTGACATATTCATTGAGATGTGTCAATAGATTTTATTATCATTACATGTACATCACTTTAATGACTTTGCTTATATCAACGGCTGCTGTAATTGGTTGATGTGTATTCATATCATTGACATTTTTTGTGTTATGAATATTCATTGCCATGTAAAATATACATATATTTTAATCATAACATTTCTTTTCTTGCAGAAGAAGGATGCACATACAACGGTGACAAATTTGAAAATGGTGATACGTGGAAACCTTACGGACTTCGAGACCCTTGCTTTGAATGTAAATGCACAGACGGCGAGTTTGCCTGTTATACACTAACTTGCAATACGCTCAACTGTGAAAATAACGCCGTAGCCGAGGTTGGACAATGTTGTCCGTCCTGTGCGGAAGGTGAGTACTAAGGAATATAAATTTACCGTCTAACTTTACGCGTATTGATAGTGTATGTGTTACGCAGATTTGTTAAGGATGTTGATTATGACGTCATTAAAAGGAAAGAAGGTCATATATCCAAGAAAAAATATGTATATAATAATATAAAAATATTATATAAAAATATAACATAATATATAATATAATATAATATATAAATTCGTATAATTTCTCTTTGATCAATTTCTCATTCTGAGTTAAGAATAAAAATCTAAAATAGTGTTTTATTGGAGAAAGCGGATGTGGGGGTGCAGGATTGAATTTAGGTGTTGGTTGTTTCGCCCCAGATATGACTTAGATGAGATAAAGTCATTGAACTTTTCCCACAAAAGGAATTTAACTTAGGCAGTAAGTGTGAGTTGTGAAGCCCCAATTCTCGTTTCAAACTTTTGAAAAAAAAGGGTGGCTGACTATACGAATATACAAGCTCCAATGGCGTCCTTGTCGGCTGCTGTGTGCCACGTCTACACATATTGAGAGAGGGGGTGAGTGAGTGAGTGGGGTCGGCAGTAGAAAAGGTGAATCTAGCTCGGCAGTAGCGGCAGCAGCAGCAGGAGCAGACATTCCTGGCCTGCATACCGCCCAGGCAGCGAGAGACTTCACTAACTGCTGCCATATGCTGGCTGCCTGATAAATTAGGCGCGCCTGACTCGTCCTCCTCACGCAAGCCGCTGCGGCGGCGGCGGCGCCTGGCTGCAGGCAGGCAGCAGTGAACAGCACGAGATTTGCAGCCCACTCTCCACAATACACTCTCGTGCCACGCCATCAAAATCACGGCAGCACGAGATTTGCTGCCCTTTCATTAAAACAAACTCTCGTGCCACGCCGTTAAAAACACGACGGCACGAGATTCACTGCCCTCTCATCAGTACGAACTCTCGTGTCTCGCGGTCGGAATCACGGCAGCACGAGATGCATCTCAAACTCGTCGGTCGACACTCGTGCCACGCCATCAAAATCACGGCAGCACGAGATTCATTGACTATCACTTAGAAATTAATATTCCAAATCAAAATTGTCATTAGTCACCATATTGTGAAAGTTTTTTTTTTGTTATTTTGAATCATGCTTAAGTTGTCACAGCAACTTTTTTTTTATTCTGAAAACCTTTTGTCGATTTCCAATTTATCCTTTAGATCTTAGTATGAATTACTTCAAAACGGTTTATCACTGTCCTTGTTACATATATAGACATGTATATATACATTATATATATGTATATATATATATATATATATATATATATATATATATATATATATATATATATATATATATATATATATATATATATATATATATATATATATATATATATATATATATATATATAGGCTGGTCTACTCACAGGACCCATGTAAATACTACATGCATAGTTCAGGCTTGGTACATATCGTAGAAATGATAACTTATAGTACAGGCTTCAACCAATGACCGTTGACGTTTTACAGAGGTTCAAACTAAAGCCCAACAACAAGGATCTAAGATCAGCAGTCTACGAAAGAATCTGCGGAAGTCATTACGTGTTGGGAAAAACGTTCAGAGTATGTGTTAGATGTTGTTTGGATGTTTAGTGTTTACGCATCTGCACGGTTCTCTCGCAGCGAACCAGACGCACGCATTTTATTTGTTCCTTTGAGTATGCACATGCACATCACCTGACACCGTTACATTTCAAAAGCAAGGACACGCTATCAAAGTTTCGAATGATGCAAGGATATGTGATTGATAGACCCCAAAGAACTGTGGTGTATGTGATATACCCGAGGTGTTACGAGTCGGAGCCGAGCAACCCCAAGGGTAACACATCCACCACAGCTTCGGAGGGCTCTAAGTAGCTTGTACCACTGTTGGCTGCCTTCAATCAATACCAGGCCAAGAAAGTCTTGGCTGAGCAACACTCTTGCCAAAATCCTTTGGGTAACACCTTTGGGTTTAGGCAGCTTAGAGAGCAAAGGCTTGAAAATGTGGGTTATGCCATATAACCTACACTTTTCGAAGCCTGTGATTGGTTGAAGGCAGGCAACTGTGATACAAATATATATATATATATATATATATATATATATATATATATATATATATATATATATATATATATATATATATATATATATATATATATATATATATACAAATGTATATATATATATATATATATATATATATATATATATATATATATATATATATATATATATATATATATATATATATATATATGTATATATATTCTCCGAGAGCAATACATGCAAATTATGTTTGCCTATGGTTTCACGTCCCCAGCATAGGTACAAGAAACAATCCCGCACCTGCACTTACCAAGTCACCTGAGGTTAGAACCCGAGTTCGCATGTCATATTACCCTGCCCTATAGATAGGATGTTGGCGGCTAAATCACTCCAGTAAAATGTTTTCAGGTATGTTAGTACCATTGTGCAGAAACCCGTCCGTCTGAAGTATCACATTAAGTACATTATGTTCGGGAAGAAATGAATTGCCGAGGAAAACCACCGGTGGATCTCTAGTCACTGCATACTTTCTCACTTATCCCAACGACACATGAATGCAATTGATCACGAATCGCAAAAACGGTTAATTGTTTTATGTATCTTCAAGCGGTGATGCCATTGATATAGGTACACTTCAAGCTTCTAGTTGGGATGTAAGAGTAACTGATCTCTACACTCCTTAATACTGAAAATATCCTGCACTTTTTATTCCCAACATACTCAATTTCTACTTAACAGTGAAAAGCAGTTGAAGTTAAACTTAGGACTCAAACTTGTCTGGAATAAAGTAGGGCAGTCGACTTCGCCAAGAACTTTCCAACCGACATTCTTTCAACGCTTTCACAGGAAATGCAATTCCTAGACAGTTTGGGATGGTGTTTACTTATCACTATAGCAACCGATGCCAACCACGGTGAAATGTGTTAGCAAGGTCATTAAGTGCTGAATGTGTGATTCTGTTAACAGGAGGAAGTCTATTTAGAGTTGAACAAAGACCGGAATATTATCCACCTGGCCTTAGTTATGACAGGCGAGGCAAGGAACATATTACTGACAAATATTGCAGAAGTAGAAATCGTATAATCTTTTCATATGAAAGTTTTCAGAAACTTGGATTCATTCGTTTTCATTTGTATTTAAACGTGTTAACTTCTATAGGCGTAATTCTGAACTCAATTGCATTATGTGTCCCCCTAGATAGTCAATAGATACAACTTGGGTAAACACTGAAAAGTACAATAACAGTGACACCACATAGTGATTGTTGTCCTCATATAACCTCCGATCCAGTTAACTATATGTAAATACCATGTTCCGCAACCAAAGACTAGGCGCGAAGTTTACAGTAGAAGTAAAGAGTTCTCGATGGCTCCATTCAAAAGGTGTTGAACCACGTAGGTGTTACGTCATAGATATCACTCTAATTTGAACAAAACTACTCAGTTTTCACTGTAAATAACATAGGAAGTCTTGTCATGGCTTCTTTAAACCAGAGCCATCCTCAAAGTAGAGGGGCGGGATCAAAAGCAGTGAAGAAGCAAGCTGCTCTGATGCCAAAATGTGTAGCCAAGCATTAAAGAGCCAGTGATTTACCCCACTGTCACTGGCACCGTGGCTGCTGAGGTCTGCGGCTGCAAACCGCAAAGCTGCCACAGTCACAAAACCTACCAAATGCCAGCTGAAACTTTTTTGGCTAACTTTGGTAAAGGAAATGCCTATAGACATAAAAAGGCTAAGTCGGTAGATTCCTGAGACTATTGTACTGCCGCTTGCTTATGACGTATTGCACCCAGTCCATTTGCATCTGGACTGCTCACGTGGTATGATTTCGAACATAAGTCATCAAATTAAGTTATACAAACAAAAAGAAAATTGTTAAGATGAATTGTTTAATCAAACAAGATCAACTTTAAGTACTAGTATTTCCAAAAATATCGCTTTTTTCATTTTTTTTCATGAGTGTGAGATCCTAGGGCTTAAGCAGTTGCAGGGTTTAATTTACAGCACAAAACATCAGAAGTTCCAAACCTTTAAAGGAAGGAATGCGTCTGCATACCTCAAGAGATCTAAGCTAAAAACAAAACTTTGGTCCAAAATAGCAAAGATTCCAAAGTGGTCACTTTTTCTTAATGAGTTAAATGGCAAAGTCGTCGGTAGGTCTTTGTAACGCTTAGACAAACCACAGACCTCCGAACAATGCGAACTTCTCCCCCTGTTTGCTGCTAGCCAAGTTTAATGACCGACGTTCGGTTGCCAGACGCTACGCTTTTTAATGATTTGGTTATATCGCCACTCTGGCTGCCATTTATGTTTGGGGAACCCGATGTGTCATGAAAAACCACTGCCTCCTTCACAGACAGTTTGCTCACAAGTCTAAATCGTGACTTCAATCCCAGACCTTGTGGCCGCAATGGTGAGACACAGTAGACAGTTGGTGCATAGTGCGTTGGACCGCTCAACGTTGAGGGCCAGCCCCATCAGTAGCAAATGCCAAAAAAAGCATAAGAATATGTGTCTGTAGCATCAATAGGCATTGCAGACATTTTATTATATTCGTTCCTTGGAATGAAACACGCATCCACTTGTAATGATATTCGGATATGCAAGTAGCAATTACAAATGATAATCATGAATTTAAAAGAAAAACCAATATACACCACGTTTTGAGTTTGGTGGTCCATGACTGTAATATACAAAGATATAAAATGGGGATAGCAGCCAAGTTGCACATGTTTTACGAACAGCTCGCTGTGTGGCGTGTTTCGATATTCAATTTCACGTCATCAACTTAGTTTGTTTATTTCAAAAAAAGGTTTAAAAAGTATCTAAAAACTTGAATGACATGCTATCATCCCACGAGGAGCTCAGTCCGTAAGAGCTGGGGTTGCGCAGTGTGCTCTCAATAGGCGTCGAGAAGTCCCATTGCTTAACTAAACACTCAATTGTCCCCATCATTACTTTCGCGGTTGGATTACATTCTTGCCTTACCAGGGGAGGCGTCAAGGTCGCATGCCAAAGTGGTGCGGCGCGTTGGTCCAGAACTAAAACCTACGTGATTTTTTGATTCGAGAGCAGTTGTTATTCTCGACTGAAGATTCGAGTTCCCAGTTCCCAAATCGTGGGTAAATTGTTAGTACAAGTCTGCGGCCTGTCTGGCTAAATTGAGATTCCAATTGTGACTATCAATGTGTTTTTAAAATGATAGTGTTACTATCTATTTGTTTTAACTTTTTCTTGTACTAGGGAGTAACATTCGATTATATAACTCACAAAACTCCAATATTGGAGAGTTCCCATGGGGACAGTTTACACGTATCCACTATCAACGTTGAAATGATGGCTTTTACACCTTTCTTATTAATCATTTCGTACTAAATAGTTATCGCCGAGACTGTTCCCTATATTCATAACTAATACGTTAAGATGGAAACTTCTTAAGAATCTTCAGTATAAAGAAGTAGCCATGGAGACTTTATAATCATATCTAATACTAGTACTAAAAGCCAGATTCGATATAGCCAGTGTTAGGAAGTAACAATGAAGACCACTCACGTGACTGCCGTATTGTAGAGATGTTTGAATTCGTCTAACGTGTCACTACTACGGTATTTCAACAGTAGAGAGTCACCATGGATATTTCTAAGGAGTAGAGTTATCGAGAAACGTATTCTCATTATAAATCATTGCCTTGGAAAGTATTCGAGCATACTCTAGAATTAGACGATTATTATAAAACTACTGACTTGTATTCAGTGTATATAGTTGCCATGCTTATGTGCGTTACTTACTATAGAGAACGCTTACGTATCTCCAGTATCAGAGAGTTGCCAAGGATACTATTCACGTACCCTCAGAGTTAGTGTTACCATAGAGGAAGCTAACTTATCTTCAGAGAATACCAACAATACTATTCAAGTACCCTAAATATTAGAGTTACCATAGAGAAAACAGACCTATCTTCAAAACGTTGCCAAGGATACTTTTCACGTACCCTCAGTATTAGAGTTACCATAGAGAAAGTTAACTTATCTTCAGAGAATACCAACAATACTATTCAAGTACCCTAAATATTAGAGTTACCATAGAGAAAACAGACCTATCTTCAGAGAGTTGCCAAGTATACTTTTCACGTACCCTCAGTATAAGAGATACCTTAAAGAAAGTTAACTTATCTTCAGAGAGTTACTAAGTATACTTTTCACGTACCCTCAGAGTTAGAGTTACCATAGAGAAAACTACCTTATCTTCAGAGAGTTACCAAGTATACTTTTCACGTACCCTCAGTATTAGAGTTACCATAGAGAAAGTTAACTTATCTTCAGAGAGTTGCCAAGTATACTTTTCACGTACCCTCAGTATAAGAGATACCTTAAAGAAAGTTAACTTATCTTCAGAGAGTTACTAAGTATACTTTTCACGTACCCTCAGAGTTAGAGTTACCATAGAGAAAACTACCTTATCTTCAGAGAGTTACCAAGTATACTTTTCACGTACCCTCAGAGTTAGAGTTACCATAGAGAAAGTTAACTTATCTTCAGAGAGTTGCCAAGTATACTTTTCACGTACCCTCAGTATAAGAGATACCTTAAAGAAAGTTAACTTATCTTCAGAGAGTTACTAAGTATACTTTTCACGTACCCTCAGTATTAGAGTTACCATTGAGAAAGTTAACTTATCTTCAGAGAGTTACCAAGTATACTTTTCACGTACCCTAAATATTAGAGTTATCGTAGAGAAAGTGAACTTATCTTCAGAGAGTTACCAAGTATACTATTCACGTACCCTAAATATTAGAGGTATCATAGAGAAAACTAACTTAACTTCATTGAGTTGCCACTTCATAGAGTTGCCAAATGAACTATTCAAGTATTTCAAGTTATGAAGGTTAGCAGTGTCTCCAGTCGTAGAAGTTGGAATGCCACGCGGGGGTGGGGTATCATACCTTATAAGCACTACCAATGCGCACCGTTTTGTTTTGACACATGCTAGGGAATAGCTATTGCACATTGCACTCACATATATTAACAGTTGTAAGTATGATATAAGTTGCACGTGTCCATAATGGACCTACACATATAACATTTTGAAAATAAATACGACCCTTGATAAGCATCAACAGCATATAATCATTCAGCAAACATTTAATTCATCATGGTGATGACTGATGATCGTGGCTTCACTACGATTTACAATCTTTTACACAATCATAATTAAGATATTTTTAACCTTCAAAGGAAGTTATACAGAGAAAGTATTTTTTGAAGCAATCTATAGATACTAGTACATAAACTAAACTTCGAAATGGCATATTTTACTGCCTTTTGATATGAGAACAAAGGAAGTTCAAGTAATTCACTTCTATCTCCCACATCAAACAAGACTACCAGTTAAGATAGAACTATATGTTATGACCATTGTGCAGTGTTTTCGTAGTATCTTTGTTTCGTGTTGTACCGAGTGCGTGATATATATATATATATATATATATATATATATATATATATATATATATATATATATATATATATATATATATATATATATATATATATATATATATATATATATATATATATATATATATATATATATATATATATATATATATTTATATATATATTTATATATATTTATATATATATATATATATATATATATATATATATATATATATATATATATATATATATATATATATATATATATATATATATACATATATATATATATATATATGTGTGTGTGTGATTAATGACATGATGTGTTATTTATTTCAGACGCCGATGGCGAAGGCGCTCAGAGGCGAGGCGAACAGACCGTATCCGTGGGTGGCAACCCAGGCCCTGACGGACCAGAGGGAAACCAAGGCACGCGTGGTGAGAGCGGAGGTAATGGCGACAACGGTGTACCAGGCCCACCTGGACCACCAGGACCTCCCGCATCAGTGAGTACCATAAGAAAATGTCATTAGGGTTTCACCAATAGTTGAATCATACATACATGGCATGATAAAACAATGGACGGTCGAGGTTGACCTACGAGAGACCATACAATATGAACAAAGAGAAATGAACAATGTTAAAATGAAAATATCATATATAATCAGTTCGAGACACATCTGTTCTGATTTCTAGCATTTTAGAACAGGTTTTGGCACTAAAAAAGATAATATCACAGTTGAACAGTAGGAACACCCATTTATCAGCGTTTTTTGAATAGTCAAAAGATGGCCGGACTATGCAAGCCTTTAGCAGGTTTTCTCTATGTACTTTGAGGTTGGGGTGCAGACAGCGCAAAAGAAAGTGGTCTTCATTTTCCAAAGAGTCATAGATACCTGAGCTTTGTGCGGCGGACTGGCCATGATGCTTCTGCAACTAAAAGACCTCTTTGAACTATTCGTAAAAAGTAGGGAATTTCACCATATAAAACCATTTAAGGTATTGCAAAAGCGCGTACGTGACAGATTTGGAGATTACACAAACGTTACGAAAGGATAGAATACTATTAGGCGATAGTTGGGCACGGATTAGTTGATGTTGTCTATTGATACTTTGGATTTGGAGTTTCTCTTTTCGTCACATTTGTGCCAATTGTGGCTAATTCGTGACTAGCCAGTTGTAAGTAGTGGAGGAAACCGGAGTACCCGGCGAAAACCACCGCCTAACCATAAGTCACTGGCAACTTTGTCACATGCCCAGGCCGGGATTCGTAGTCTATTGATGCTTATCGTGCGTTGTGTTTGACCATTTCAGAGTGAGAGTGGATCATACTGGGACCGTATTAACGCATGGCAGAACCAAGAGAAGGCTGGCGGTGCCGTCAGACCAGGATGGGACTACATGCAGGCTCAAGTTGTAAGAAAAACTTCTTCTTATCGCTTTTTCCCACTATTTTCTTGCTACAATTGTTCTAACGCATCCTATTTTATTTTATTACTTTGTATTTAACTTTTTTAAACTTTATTTACATCTTTTCTAAAGAAAAATTATTTATGGAATTTTCTCTTTCATCTATATTCCTTTAACTCTTTTAATTCTCCTATTACTACTTTTCATCTCCTTCCCCTTCCTTATCTTCGTCATTTTGTTCGTTCTGGCGAAGAATCCAATATATTTTCGTAGGCATTAGGTATATTGTTCTTATTGTTCGCTCAGTATTGGGCATACAAATCATGATTACTTGTTTAAACGATTAAGTTCTGATGTTTCGAAATACTAGTATACATGCTACTGTGCGCGATGCTTACTGCACGTAGTGCTTACTTCATTCATAGTAACACTGATAAGAATGACTGCTTTAAAATGGTTCATTGTTTTGCCACGAGATGGCGTATGGTTCTAGAAACGACTCGGCATCAATCTGTACAAGGTCATGCATTTAGAAAGTTTGTCTATATACGAATAAAATGACTGTTAAACTGCATTATTAATTTTACAATTGATGTTGTTTTGCAGGGTCCACAAGGCCCCCGTGGTCCCCCAGGCCCAGCCGGTCAACCAGTAAGTACATGTTTCACTGACCATAAAGTTATTGCTGTCTCCAAAATAGATAACACCAATGTTGGTGTTATCTGTCTTTGATACGCCCTTACTTTGATAGTATATACAGTTTACTGACCATTCGTCAAAGGTGAAAGATATACATATATATATATATATATATATATATATATATATATATATATATATATATATATATATATATATATATATATATATATATATATATATATATATATATATATATATATAAATGTTACACATAGAGAACAACAACCAATACACACATAAAGGGTTAAGTTAACAAAGGTGATGCACACAATTTTCATCACTAATAACCATTGGTAGTTGGCTATAACAATTATATCACCAAATATACTCTCAAAGATAACAAAAGTTCTGTGTCAATTATTAGAGTTACACTCAGTTCGTGTATTCTGTAACTACAATTTCTCTCTTTTGTGTTTTGTTTCTACAATTCATTGTTTTAATGTCTTTTTTCTGAAACATTCTCCCAGTTGATTATGTTTTTTTCCTCTACAATATCACGCTGTTTCTGTTCCCTGTAGGGTGCACAAGGTTTCCAAGGCGCAAGAGGTGAACCAGGAGAGATGGGACCCCCAGGCTCAACTGGACAGAGAGGTCCTCCCGGCCCATCCGGCCCATTAGGAAAAGATGTACGTATACAATAATATTAGAGTTATTGGTCGATATCTGAAAAGATCACTTTCAAAATATAATGAGTCATTAACTGCTGACCAGACAACACACACGAGTGAGAAGTAAGGTTTAACACTAGGTATTTAAACCCTTATGCTGCTGGTGGCTAATTTGACCAATACAAAAATGATTCAAAAAACTGGGAAATGAATGAAGCCCTGTCACATGGGTACTCATCTGAGAGTACTAAGCAGGATCTTTCCAGTGAATACCTATACTAGTATGACAGGGTTTAGGTGGCTTTGAAAAATCGTCACGTTCTTGTGCTTTGTACGAAAGAAGCCTTAACATTGGAAGGTAAAGACAATTGAAATAATTTGTTCATACAATACTACAAAGAATTTGATATTGTTTACAACATTCGTATGATCTTTTGAATATCATAGTATGCATTTGTATAAAAAAGCGATGCTTGAACACTTTTAGCGAATGACGATGATGATGATGATGTTGATAAGGATGATGATGATGATTGTAATGCTCCTCTTTGTTATTTTAGGGTGATGATGGACGTGATGGTGATCCCGGACCGCGTGGTCTGCCAGGTTCTCCTGTAAGTTATATTCAATAAAGAGGTCTTCTCTATAGATTCCGACGAAATACAATTGTAAAAAAATAATAAATATTGCCTTAGTATGTATCACAATGTTTCATGATTTCTTAGCAAAATAGTAACTTAACAGTCAAAAAAGTTATGCTAAAAGGCATTAGCTATAAGTAGCCTATGTTTGTGGTACATAACAAAAACTTAGTGAAATAAAATATTTGTTTGATTGAAATAAAACATTTTTCAATATCTGCAAATTCCTGATAACAACGTTGGTCATACTATCATTCTAAGGTAAGGTCGTTATATTTCTAAACAATTACATTCTTTTTTCCTTTAGGGTCCAAGAGGTCCATCTGGAATCCCCGGCTTACCTGGAACTAAGGGACACAGGGTAAGATAGAGGCTTCGAATCAGACAATTGAAACTAAATCACGTATTTATGTATATATATATATATATATATATATATATATATATATATATATATATATATATATATATATATATATATATATATATATATATATATATATATATATATATATATGTTTATATATATATATATATATATATATGTATATATATATATATATATATATATATATATATATATATATATATATATATATATATATATATATATATATATATATATATATATACATATACATATACATATACATATATATATATATATATATATATATATATATATATATATATATATATTTATATATATATAAAGCAGTGTACATACAGTGCATATTGATTTATCGAAAATAAGTGATTAAACCTGTCTGACATTTTCAAGGTAAATTTGTATGATAAAACAATCTAACTATAGTATGCCTTATAATATTTTTTGATAATTATATCAAGTGTGTCTTCAGAATTTTTTTTCCTTCCATTCGCTTTTATTACAAATACGAACTAAGTATGATACACACTATGTTGGCATATCAATGGTCGAGATTAGATTTTTTTGTTGTTGTTTTTTGTATATTTTGAACATCACATTCTCTTTACTGGTTGACCCTAGGAGTTCGCAAAATATAACAAAGGATCTAATCTCTTAGTCCTACATTAAGTGAATGTAATATTTCTAAAAACAAAAATCACAAAGATTTAGTGTGTATCCAAAGTTTATTGCGCAACTTTACTTTATATTTATTTGTTTCGGCAAGACATCAATATTTTGACAGACTCCTCGGGCACTCAGAAACAATACGAATATTTCATGTATATCCTTAACTAAACATACACTTCCATGAACTTGTATTACTTACTTATCACGTACACTATGAAATGTTTGCTCTTTTTGTATGTTCTGATGTACATTTTAGGATAACAAAACACAGATTAACGTTTACTTAATATTCACATTTTCATTTAGTATATCACGCATATTATCATATCATAATGCTGACTAATTTCAAAATATTTTGGTACACGGTAAATTATTAAAAGATCATCGTAATTTATGCAAATATGACTTTGATATGGTTAAAATATACATCACTTTAAGCTATGCAGAAATTTCTTTTTGTTCTCGTTTTTATGGGATGTTTTATATCTAACTTTTTTAAGTAATAGTCACCATATCACTATCTAATTGTAAAAGAAATGACAAAAAGTATACGGATTAACGCGTTTGAATGATATGAAGGAAATGACCCCATTAATCTAGTGACCTACTTATATCCCTTACAGGTACCAGCTAATCTTCACTACTACACTTGTCACATTTGGTTTTCCAGCAGCCTTCGCTGCCATGCATTAGATGTCTAGCTTTACCATCCTCTACTGACCTCATAACCAAACTCGAGTGTTTCGAGTTCGAACACCTGCGGTTCACCGATACCAAACGGTCCATTTCGGCAATCCTGCACAGGTTCCCGTAATTTTGCTTGAAAACGAACGTGAGCGATCGGCGTCACGTGACTACCGATGTGACGTCACTGGTCACGAGGATAGTCACATGATGCGAGTGCCCTGACGTCAAGCACATACAGCTAACGGGGAATAAAACTGTTGATGTTCTTGCACTCCTTATCTTGCAAGACAGAATAGTATTTTTTTCTGGAAATATATCAATACAGTTCATGAACTGTTAGCTGCATGTTGATATCTGGTATTGCCTCCAACTACTAAGCTAGAACCTATATTTATGCAACAGTATCCACATGGCTCTCTGCGGCATAAACAGGGTTAGTGTGTAGGAGTTGGCAATACTAAATCATTAACATATCAGTCGTTTATAAAACATTGTTTATTTTTCTGAAATATTTAATGTGTTACTATCTACTGGAGCTGTAGGGCAACTTCTAATAACACTCGATTATTACGGATCTGTAGTCACATATATTAGTTAACCTATAGTAATCATTTACCATACAGTATGCTTATGCAGTACTTTTTTTATTTGGTATGCAATGGTAATTCAAGTATCAATCTAACAACCTTATTAAAGCAGTGCTGATTATAATGCCCCGGCTTTATTTAATTCCGGTATCATATCTCAAGCAGTTAAGCATCTTACTTAAATGTTCCTATGAAGGGAGAAGATAGGATACAAATGGTAAATGTTATATGACTGTGGTTGATTATCTTCATTTAAGACAAAAATGTAGCGTGGCGAAAATATGAAATATTAAGATCCAAAAGTATCAGCACGGCTGTAATAAGCGTGTGTGTTTTTTTTTTGGTGTGGTTCTTAACCAAGTAATATGGCTACCCCTATAATAGCTAATGCCTGTTTAGCGTTAACACACGCGTATATATATATATATATATATATATATATATATATATATATATATATATATATATATATATATATATATATATATATATATATATATATATATATATATATATATATGTATATATATAAATATATATACATAATATATATATATATATATATATATATATATATATATATATATATATATATATATATATATATATATATATATATATATAATGTGTGTGTGTTAAATTTATCAGCAACATTATATTGACGTTGAAGGAGGGAAAGTTAATCATCACATAACGTGTTTGTTTATATTACCAGTAGCTTTATATGAAAAGACGGTTCCAGGGTCCGCATATGCTGGTTATCTATACAAACACAAAATCGCACTTTTTGGAGCAATTTTAGATTGTGTTAAAGATATGATCCAATATTGTTTCGATTTGTGTCGGAATACAGAATTTCAATGTCTATTTAGAGAATGAAGTAAGGGATATTTGGTCACAGGCATTGGCTTCTATGTATGTGGTATGCCTTCATATTCCGCATGCATTTTCTATCCTTACTAAAGTTTGCTGTTTTGATTTCAACACACCCAAAAACAAACTTACCCGGCAGTATTTGCACTAACCCTAAAGTTGGCGCCATGCTGGCCTCGTTCTGGCGGCAGATGGCGCTTGTCCGATGACACCTGCTACGACGGTCTCTGCTCTTCTTTGTTTAAAGGGGTTTCAAGGTGTTGCTGGAATCAAAGGTGAACAAGGTAAAGCCGGAGCAAAGGGTCCGGAGGGGGACACTGGTGCCCCTGGCCCAGGTGGCCCAATGGTACGTACGAGAGTCATACTTGCACATCTAACTAATCTTTTCTAGGGATTCCGTGGTACTGGTGGCCCAAAGGGTGAACAGGGAAGGCCGGGAGATAAGGGGCCTGAAGGCGACGCTGGCCCTCCCGGCCTTTCTGGCATGCCGGTGAGTCTCACACAATACTTATTCAGCCTGCCTCTCTATCCATCTCTGGCTGCGGCTGGCTGAGAATTCATTCTTCGTGTCTGCTGGCTGAATTTCTACAATTCTCGTAATGCCACGCTAAATCTCGTTATGTCTCGCTTCACGTCGCCATGTCTCGCTCAAGTTCTACATGTATCGCTGATGCTTTACTATGTCTCGCTAAATCTCGCCATGTCTCGCAGAAACTCGCTATGTCTCGCTATCTCTCGGCGTTTCTCGTACTTTTCTTTTAACTTCGTACTGTCTGAATAGCAAATTTGATTGGATATAGCTTACTTATCGCTAACTTCTTACTTGAATGATGCTTAATTGTAATTGAATAAGACGATTTGTAAAAATTGGAGGCTGACTAGTGTCCTTTCATGTCGTTATGCTTGGACAGCCATGTTCCATGTACCTTTTGCAATATCTTCTACTACGTACTAGACTAGTAGTTTTAACTTAGCTATGCACTCTCTTATACATATATGTAGGATTAAGATAGTATCTATGTTTAATGTTTATGATGCACGTCTACCCAGGAACATATCGTATTTCATAATAATGCATGATAAAAGAAATACTTCTTGAGTCTATGAGTTGAATGGTTAATCACAACTTGAATATAGCAGCTTTTTTATTGCCTTACTTTATATGTTTACGTATAAAAATAAATGAAAGTCAACCATTATATGATGAAAATGGCACTAAAAGTAATCTTTATCTTCGAATGATTTTCCTTATCCTTCATTTTCCCCTATCTTCTTATCTGTTCTCTTTCCTTTTCTGTGACGTTTTCCAAAGTTCAATAGGTTAATTATGTGTGTATGTTTGTTCATCCGTCTCCGTAGTTGTATTTCACACTTTGTAATATCGTTTAACTATCTCTATGTATTGCATATATTCCCTAATCTCGGTGTCATATAACTTAGATAATGACTGAGGGTAAGACTAATACTTAGAATATCACAAACATTGAATCATATATATATACCAAAACTTACGGTTTAAGTGTTTGGCAATAAAAAAAAAGCTTTCATACGACTTTCGATGCCCAATTTACGTAATACTACTCACCATCTATTAGTTAGCAAGATCTCTGAATAATTAATGAACGATATAAGTGTAGAGTGGTAAATGCACTTTTACCTAGAAATGTCCGGTTGAACCTGATCTGGTAGTATTTACAGTTGGGAGAGTATACCAAACTACTTCATATGAAGAATACAATGCATTTGCCGAAAAAAAATAATGTATGCATTTTCACTGGACGTGACTGTATGTATATTGATAAGTTATGATTATACTACACCATATTAGTTCATATCTAAAGGCCCAGTCACACTAGGGTCCGACTATCGCACGATTTTTAAAATCGGCAGGTCGGATTCGATTTTTTCACCTATCGGCTCGGTCTAAAAAGTCGGCATATACGATCTTAACCCAGTACCGACTTTTTAGACGGAGCCGATAGGTGAAAAAATCGAGTCCGACCTGCCGATTTTAAAAATCGTGCGATAGTCGGACCCTAGTGTGACTGGGCCTTTAGATGTGTCTGCTCTGCTATTTTTATCGAAAGCATCCATAATGTTTTTCACGTGGTAGTTTTGAGCTCTTTAAGATTTCTCTAAAATTTACATTTAGTGTATTATCTTGTTCACAGGTTTCTGTTATGAAAATCAAAATATCTGGCGCAAAAATATCTATACGCACACATATAAAAGGTGCTGTGTATTATTTAAATATTTACCCTAATACATATAATAATGATGTGTATGCAAGTCTTACTGTTCTGCTAATAGTTCATTCCACGTAAGCATATGACAATTTTATTCTAATTATTGTAATTTGATAAGTTAAATGTGAATTCTTTGCACCAGTTTAAAGTTTCTGGTAATTAATGATATCATGAGTGCAACCAATATAACGTCTCCGTTCATTCAAAGATGTTTAAGCATACCCTTACAATTATTGCATAAAACATGACTTGCACGCCTTTTCAATACTTGCGTTCTGTAATATTTATGGTCCTCGCGGTCCCCCTGGTGAGCGCGGTCGTGACGGTAAGCCAGGATCCGCCGGTCTGAGATTGTTGCATAAAACTTGACTTGCGCCCCTTTTCAATGGTTGCGTTCTGTAATATTTAGGGTCCTCGCGGTCCCCCTGGTGAGCGCGGTCGTGACGGTAAGCCAGGATCCGCCGGTCTGAGAGGCGTCGACGGTCTTCCCGGCCCCCCTGGACCCAACGGCCCCATCGGTACACCCGGCCCACCCGGCTTCCCCGGCACCCCAGGACAGAAGGGCGACAGAGGCTCAGGCGGACCCAAGGGCGACAGAGGACTCCAGGGCCCACGCGGTGAGAACGGCTCCCCAGGTATTCCAGGTGACACCGGCAAGCAGGGTCCCCCAGGTATGGACGGAAGCCCAGGAGAGAAGGGAGGCAGTGTGAGTATAACCAGCAAACATGGTGCTCTATGCATATTTTGTTTAACCCTATTAATGCTGAGACTACTTTCGTCCAGAGCACAAGGATGCAAAGATTTTTGAAAACCATCTAAACCCTGCCATGTTGGTATTCATTGGATAGCTCTCGTTGCGCACTCTCAGATGAGTACCCATGTGCCAGGGTTTCAGTCATTTTTCTTAGTTTTTTTGCATCATTTTGTATTTACATACATACATACATACATACATACATTCATACATACATACATTCATACATCTATGAAGGAGGTCGCTTGCGCTGATTTGCAAAAGACAATAATAATAATAATGCACTAAGGGAATATTTTCCCATATTATCGAAATTAATGTTTGTTTGTGCAATGATGTCAATCTTTATAGTGCTGAATACCATTATTTCTTTAATGACAAGTAATTTCCTTGCAATTGGTGTTGGACTTTTGATATAGATTCGTCGAGGAATTCGCGCAAGTTACCTATGATAGTGATTGCCTTCCCTACGATTTTGTCAAGTACATATTACGAAGCATATACCAAATACACCTTTTACGTTTGTGACATGGGGTATTTTTATTATGCAAAGAAACCTTTTCGAAAAATAGGGAATTTCATTTTTTCAGTTGAATAGAAATCTTATACTTATTTCATTCTCCTGTTCGTTTCCAGGGAACTAACGGTGCCCCAGGCGCTCCAGGATTCCCAGGACCCCGTGGACCCCCAGGTCTCGCCGGTCCCCAGGGTCCAGCAGGTCTCAAGGGAGAATTAGTAAGTATCCCCTTTCTTTCTCTTTCCATTTTTCTGTATTAATTTATATTTGTGTACTTTCAGTACTATCTAGATATTATGTCCCAGCAGTGTTTTCTTTTGTCTATTAATGTACTATTATATTTATACTTATTATCTATATGTAATCACTTTTATAGCTAGATCTATAGTCAATAAACATGCATTCATTATCATATAAAAATGAAAAAAACGGATTTCATCACACATTAGATATGTTGTACTAAGGAGCTACCGTAGTTTCCTTTCGCCAGGGGCTAAAAGTATCACATATTTTGTGCGTTTGTTCATCCGTTTCCTTTAGAGGTATTGAAGTCATCTCTCCATTGATTGAAAGTACGTGTAGTTAGAGAACGTGCGAATTCGAACTTATTTCAAAGTAGTAATCAAAACATCCGCTAGGGTGCGTACGTGATCAGTTGTATTCTTGTTTGAAAGTAGTCCTCGTAACAATCTTGGACAGACTTTATTTAAAGTAATGCATAGTTATTTGAAGATTCTTCTATTGACAATTGCGGGGCCAACACATTTCTAAATGCATGCATAGTTATCTGAGAGTAGTTCTCGAAACATCCGTCAGGGTGTGCATTATCGTTTCTTGCATATTCCATTGGAATTTGAGGTAGCAAGAAGTGATGCTGATTGAGTTTAATCGTTGCTATTTTCCAGGGTACACCAGGTCAGCCCGGAGAGAGAGGAGAGGGAGGACCCAAGGGTTCTTCGGGAAGCCCAGGCGAGAGAGGAACCCCAGGACAGCCAGGCGAACCAGGAAAGAGAGTGAGTACAATAGCATTAATACACAGTTTATGATATTGTTAGATATGATACTATAAGATAAGGTACTGTATTGAGATTGAAATTAAAAGAAAGACGTTTACAAAAATGTGAACAATCCGCATTAGTAATATGAAAGTCCTTTTTATTTCTGATATGCAATGAAAGTTATTTTAAATTACATTGATTCAAGCTATTTGTTTTGGATCTAGTATGATCGTGTGTAATTGAAATGTAAACAAGATCATTATCCAATAATACATTTAACTATCAAGCAAATGATTTCTCTTGAAAGAAAAGTGCTTACAAAAACTTTATGGTGTAGCGTTAAGAAAGAATTTGTAATGAAATACAATCTTGTGTGGATTTATAGTTATTCATTGATATTCAAGCATATAAACTGTATCATGGAAATAGGATTTGTGTGACTTATGCATGTGTTGTGTGTGATTTCAGGGCAGCAGAGGAGCTCCAGGAGCCGCAGGTCCACCAGGCGCTTCGGGCGAGAGAGTGAGTACCCTATACAATTATATTTCGCGACCATTTTAATCTCGCTTATTACGTACAAGAATGACTCCCATATGCTCTACACTTTTATCTTGTGACAATGTGAAGTTAGCTTATTACGTACAAGAATGAATACCATATACTCTACACTTATATTTCGAGACCATTATAAGTTCGCTCATTACCTTCAGCAGTGACTACCATATACATGTAGACATATTTTTCGCGACTATTTCAAGTTTGCTCATTGCGTGCAAGATGAGTGCGATACACTTATATTTTATTTAATATGCATTTGTTTATTTAGTATCCCCGTTTATGTTACTCTCATTTTAAAATAAGAATGGCACTTTAGTTATAGTTATTTTACCTTATTGTGGTGCTGATTTTTAATCCGTTTCCCTCTGTTTGCGCGTGGTTTTAGGGTCCCCCAGGTAACCGTGGTCTGCCCGGTGCTGATGGTCCAGCCGGTCCCCAGGGTGCAGTAGGTGAGCGTGGTCCAGCCGGTCAGAGCGGAGAGAAAGGTCAGAGTGGTGACCCAGGTCGCCCAGGCCCACAAGGTCTTCCAGGTCTCAGAGGTCTGCCAGGTCGCCCAGGAAATGATGGTCGCCAAGGTGCCGCCGGACCACCAGTGAGTTGAACTACAGTCTTAGGATAAAATCCAATATAGATACATCCTATTTCTTTCGAATCTTACCAAGCTCATTATCAAATGAGTTAAATTGCGAGTCTTAATACTTGTATTTAATGCAAATGAATAGTAATATTGAACGTAAGGCACATTTATAGACGTTAATATCGATGACAGTTATCGATCATTATGAAATAATCTCTTCAAAGAATTAAAAATCAGCTTTTGATCACTTGACCTATGTTAATTCGGTGAAAGTTAATAGTTATTGTTTTGTTAGAGTTAAGTTATTCTTAAATCACTTCTCAAATGATATGTATGTATTGTTTCCACTTTACTTCAAACAACGCCTTTGCCCCATAACAGTTGTTCATGTATACCAAATATCCAATTATTTTGTTTTTGGAGTTTTTGCTTTTTCATTTTGTCTGTTAGCGACACCTTTTCAAAAAGAAATTTAGCTAAACATTTTAACTTCAATCATAAGATCATTCCATTTAACAAACGTTTTTTTTTGTTTTTAATGGGTTCCAAATATATGTGTAAAATAACTATGTATGTATAAAACCTGTGTTACCCTTTTGGCATATTAAGCTTACCGATGCTAACGAACAGAGGTGAGTATATACATGTAGCTACTTTGAGTAAAATCGTTCCTCTATGTCACCTTATATATACGAGTTCATATTCTTTGTATGTTAATAATTCTTGAAAAAGTACCAGAAAGCGTTTGCTATTAGTGTAATCAATTTTGCTGATATCATTTTGTCTTATTTACTATCGATCATGTTCACTTATTGTCCATGGATTTACAAGCAAACTATGTTTCCAGAATTGTCAGGCATTTAAGATAATAAACATCTATCAACATGGGCCGTTTTTCATAATTTGTGTTAAATATCAATTGCAATACAGAGAATATGAACTTGTCCTTTGCATTGTCTGTGATTATTTTGTCTTAACAGGGCAAAGATGGCAACGACGGGAGGCAGGGCGAACAGGGTCCCCCCGGTTCACAGGGTCTTCCTGGTCTCCAGGGACGACCAGGTGAACGTGGCGCACCTGTAAGTGATAAACACCCCTAATCCGGGTGCTTTATTTCTATATTGCTCTGCCCCGACCACCCGCAAAGAAGGCGCGGTTTGCCTTCAGTAGAACTGAGAACCGCAGCTTCAGCCCATACGTGCTGAGCTCAGATTTGAGTAGATTTTAACCATACATTGTCACTTGAAAATTTAGGGTCTCCCAGGTAAAGACGGTAAGGCCGGAGAGCAGGGTGCTCAGGGTATCCAAGGTCCAGCAGGTCTACAGGGTCGCCCCGGTGAGAGGGGACCACCAGTGAGTTACATAGCCCCTCCCATAGGGCCCATCTTCTAGGCATGACGTACAGGATGAAACAAAATACACACTAACCCCAAAGCAAGAAATATCACCGTGTGAAAAACCCGCCATCATTCACCTGTAATACTGTGTTAGACTAGACAAACTCACAAGTACTACACGTCCTTTGTAACCTATGTAATACACGATATCATCCATATTGCACTATCCACCCACCCACGTGACCCACACTTACCCTGTGGGTCAATTCACTTGCCCCATCATTTATTGAAGTGTAAAGCACCAACCCCGTGAATTTGATCTGCACGTTGTGGAATAACTGGATTTATTGAACCTACCATAAGTAAAGGTAACCCTTGTCAACGTTTCTTCATAGATCTAAAACTCAGTAACAAGCCATTATCTCTAGATCTTACTTGGTATTGCACTTAAGTATTGGACATATCAAGTAAATCCTTATGAGAATCTATCTCTCTCGAAAGTGACGGAATATGATAGTATTCAAAGACCACTTTTACATGTATACAGACGTATTCTGTATCTACCGTTAATTCTCATAGAAAATTCTCATTCTCATTGATTCTAAAAGTGGTTTCGTGTTATTAAATTCTGCTATCCTACTTAAAGCTCTCGTAGCATTTAAAGCTAGCAGTATTAACAAAAGATTATGGATTATGAAAAACGAATAAGTTATCAATATTTGTACGGTAGAAATAAAACACTGAGCGTGCGTAAGTAATTCAGGTACTTTAACGATAGTTAACTCTTACGTTTATGTCAATAGGTAATGGCCCCAGTATCATACCATAAGTCTACTTCAAGAGATAACCCTTACTAAACCCTGTGTCACTATGAAGTATAACCCACACAAATGTCCAAACATTGTCTGTTTTTTTTTAATATTGATTTTTGCCGCCAGGAACTTCATGCTACAACGTATATATACATATATATATATATATATATATATATATATATATATATATATATATATATATATATATATATATATATATATATATATATATATATATATATATATATATATATATATATATATATATATATATATATATATATATATATATATATATATATATATATATATGTATATATATAAATATATATATATGTATATATATATATATATATATATTTATATATATATATATATATATATATATATATATATATATATATATATATATATATATATATATATATATATATATATATATATATATATATATATATATATATATATATATACATATGTATATATATAAAGAGTTGAAGTTCTTGGCGTGGACCTCTAACCCAACACTACCATGTTTTCGCATCGACCAAAGAATGGACGGGCATTGTTATAGCTAGCTCGATTTATCGATACACCGTCCATTAGGTACATTCTTTAACCAACCAACTAATGTAAATCTCTGACGAACAGCTAATGCTCAGTTTTTTCGAGAACTTATTATTTTCAAGCGATTGGGCTAGCAGCTAATATATCATATAACGCATATTTTAATATTTTTGGCACTTACGCTATTACAATTCGTAAGGTAATACGAATTTAGAATATTGTATTTGTTAATTAAATATAAAAGGCTTTCGGTAGTTGTGCCAATACTTAAACCATGATTGTTTTATTGACGCTAAACATTTTCCTTCAATCATTTTTATTAGTATAAGTCTTTATATTATACAAAGTACTAAACATTACCTAAAAGTCTAACTGTGTCATTTTCTCTTTATTAATCTAAAGCATTACATTTGAATTAATGATATGTCACCTATCAAGTACATAGTATAAAGAATTGAGTACGTATATTTTTGTAATATTTTACATTCATATATAAGAATTGATTAACAAAAGTTATATGATCATAGGGTGAGGCAGGAAAAGATGGTAACCCAGGACCCCAGGGAGCCCCAGGCCCAACTGGAGATAGAGGAAAGGATGGAGAAAATGGCGCAGCTGGTCCACCAGGTCCTCCCGTAAGTATCACGTGATATGTCTTATATTCAAAACGAGGCTCATTACGTCATTCGTACAAATGAGTAGTTCCACAGGGATAGCAAAAATTGTCATGTCTTATTGTAAAGCATATTTCTGAGAAGATCGGATGCCTGTTGTAAAAATGTTGGATTTTGTATATTATAATAATATTGTCATTTGATATTGCGCCCTTTCCATAAACATGCTCAAAGGCGCATTACATTCCATTGTCAAAGGATAGATGTTGATATCCACATAGTTAATTTTGCTCAAATTCTGAATAGCTCTAAGCTAAATGGACAAAAAAACTGCAGTCTAGACAAATTTTTGAATGATAAAAGATATATTTGTATTCTATTAAAATCCTGACATTCTATTGTTTTATATTATAATCACAATATTTCAATTATACACACCATTTCCAAATATGCTTGAAATGTCAGAATATGGTTTCGAGTATATCTGCTCATGGATTCTTACGCAATTACTAAAGTTCACAAGTGAACTACTACTGGCAACTCTGCTTAATCTGGACTGATATGGACCCTAAATTTCTGTCCGGATTAAGCAAAATCCGGATTATGCGTAAAGGAATTATTTGTTTAGGAAAGGGCCGGGACCTTCCAATCTGTCCGGTTTAGACGAAAATCCGGATTACACATGTCCGGATTAAGCAGAGTTGCCTGTATGACGTACTTCGACTTCAAGCAAACATACTGCATTTGGACCATTACTTGCAGTCGGAGGTATTTGATATTCATATATCAAAATATTGTTTCACCTGAGTGGCATGTTTGATATTGTTCTCTGTGTTTCAGGGTAACGCTGGCGAGAGAGGAGCACCAGGTAACCCAGGTCCACCCGGTTTCCAGGTAAGAATGCATTGCATTACTAACTTCTAACATATACAAATATCCTTATATACCACAATGATCAATTACACCCGTAAATAACATATGTTATATATTAACTGCCTAAAATATTGTTATCTAATGAATATGATGATAGATATATCATAAACGATCTTGCACATGTTGCGCTTTTGCTTGACTTATTCATAATAACAATACGCTCCAGACAATTGTTGTTAGTCAATATAACTCACTTCTATATATTATCAATTGTAATATAACGTATAATTGAGTTACATATCTTTTGAAGTTATGGTAATGATTAATCTAGCATGAATCAGTTATCGATATCAAGATTATTAGGAATGTTATGCTTAATAAGCTAATCACGCTTTTTCTTACAGTTG
Organism: Maea johnstoni; assembly: GCA_963942565.1. NCBI lineage: Eukaryota > Metazoa > Annelida > Polychaeta > Spionida > Magelonidae > Maea > Maea johnstoni. Next base: position 44,825,442 of record OZ012689.1, on the reverse strand, counting down.
TAATTGACGAAGTAGAAACGTTGACCTTTTCTCACGTTTAAAACTGCACCTTAACTGCTAAATACCTCTCTCAATGGTACTCACTGAATAGACAGTGAATGCATTTTTTCCAGTCTTACTACTATTAAAAACTAAGTCACTTAATCACTGGTACGAAATTCTTAGATAAAATATTTGGTACTTCGACTAAGATGTGACCGTACTCAAAATGTACATAGGTAAAGAATGCATTAATCAAACCAGGGGTTGCTTTTCGTATTATTATTCGAATAATAGAGGTCATCAGCAGTGTACCAGAAATTCATTATGAACGTAAAAACTGACATGGGGGGAATGATTTTGTTTGTTAATATCATTTAATTCGCACATGTTCCAATTAATTTTGCCATGTTTCCCTTTGCGCTGCGTGATTATTTAATTACTGTTTTGGTTACAAACCACCGTTCGAATGCGGCACCAATGGTCTGTAATGAAGCCATGGAACTGTTTGTTTATAATAAGAAGCATTGAGAAAAAGAGGAAAATTAATGGTCTTGTGGTTAATGTTAATGTACCAGTCTCAACAAATTACACTTCCGATATATTTGCTGCGTTTCGTTTGATATTTTTGTTTTGTTTTTCAACGGCATTGCTATAAAAGTACATAACATAATTGACTTGTTATATCTAAATGCCTCTTTATTGTAAATAAACAATTATTCGGAGCATTCCTACCAAAAGGAACTGTTACTTTCTTGCATTTATAGTTTTTGTTTGGTGTAGATACCTGTCGTATCTTACAGGAACAGGTATTTGTATAAACGTTCCAGATTATGTAATATCGACCTCAATGCAAAGATATTCCTATGAACCCATTTCCAAATTTACTATTTGTATTTTTGATATTTCTGTAAATACATATTGAGTCGAGTGAGCGGATGACGTACATACTGCACTGGTTATATCTATGAATACTGAAAGTAACAGAGCCTTTCAAACTAACGACTTAACTCCTTTGCAGATAAACAATTGATGCTTTGACACTGCCAAGTGAAGAACCACGTTGCATGCCTTGTTCCTCTTTGTATTTCTGTTATGAATTTTACATCTAAATATTGTAAGATAAATCATATACATCGCTATCTTCCAGATATTAGTTTGTGTCTAATTGATGACGTATTGTTTGCCTGATTCATGCATTTTAACCCATCTATGCCTGTAGTGTCCAAAAACGTCCTTTTTCGCGATTCTCTCAACAGAGCACGTTTTAAGATAATACAAAAGGAAGTATTGGTTACTTCCAACCAGCAACTCTCCTCCGTCTATATTTCTGAATTCATGCTTAACTCTTATGTTATTTAAAGTATAAAAGATACAACTTTTAGATTTCCAGGCACGAATGGGTTAAGCTAATTACATACAGGTGGAACTCAAACAGCTTGGAGATAATTGGCCAACATCGTATTTCTTTGCAAATGCAGATTTTTTCAAATGAATGATTTGATCGATCCCATCAGGCTAACAGATCCCATTTCTAACTACGAATGGACAACATCTTATGAAGTGAAACTCTCAAGGTCGGTTCTGTGCCGGGCGGTTAAGCGTAAGCGGAGAAATGGCTATCCAGCTGGAGTCCTAGTAGTAGTAGAGTAGATTTAGATCCCCACTGAGTTTCAAGTTTATTACAGGGTCTTCCAGGACCAACAGGCAATCCGGGAGAGCCCGGAAAGCCTGGCGAAAGAGGCACAAACGGTGCCAAAGGAGCTCGCGGCGAAACTGGTCGACGTGTAAGTACGCATGCGCGCCGGAAACGACAGTGCGATACGAAAAATAACGCGATCCTAACGACATGCATGTGCCACAGCACGTGACGATCATGTGATCATCCCCAACAACGCGCTAACTCTTATTATTTCACGTTAGGGTCTCCCTGGTGCCCCCGGCAACCCAGGAGAGGCCGGTAAACCCGGAGAACGAGGTACCAATGGCGCAGCAGGTGCACGAGGCACACCCGGTAACCCAGTAAGTACGGGTGGAAACCCGAACTAAAAACTGTGTCTCTCTCTATTCTGTTCTCCATCCATTCATGTCTCTGTCTCTATGTCAGGGTCTTCCCGGCCCACCAGGAAACCCAGGTGAGCCCGGCAAAAACGGAGAAGCAGGTACCCCTGGAGAGGCTGGTAAATCAGGGGCTCCAGGCCGTCCCGTAAGTGGAAGCAAATGGAGAAAAACGTCCTTCAACTGAGATAGGGGGGGCTACCACCATTCACTCTGCTTTCACTGCCGAGATACCGTAAAACCTAGACAGCTAATGCTAAAATATTCACATGCTAATTGGGTCATAGCTTGTGCATGACGAAAACTGTTCGTTTTTTACGCTTCTGATTTAAAGGAGCTTATTTTAGAGGATCAGGTAGTAGGCGACGGTGTAAGATGGCGCGGAGTGGTGAGAAACAGGTAGGGAGTTGTGACCTCGAGTATCTCGGCAAAAAAGCAGGGTGAATTCGGCGCACCGTTTATTCTCCAGTTGCTTCAAACGAACCCTCTCACGGTTGTGCGTGATAGTTAAACGAACCCGTACCCTGCTTCTTGCTTTTCTATACAATTTGCTTCTATACACACGGCTCTATATTGTTAGTCTGTAAATACTTTTCACCCTCCCTCAGTACTTTATTCAGTTACAATGTGCACTACCATGTCTTGGGGCGAGCAAAGCATATCAAAATGGCAACTTACAACTCCTGGGCCAATTCCACGATTATATAGTACGAATTTCATTAAATTCCATAAAACTCAGTGTTATTGCTTAAATATCCCGCAGGGCAAATACATGTAGCCTAGTATATTCAACAGTCATTTGATATTATCCAAAACAGGAATGGCCAAATACATGACCGAAACAAACGTTCCCTCAAAATGAAAGTCCGCATTGGTATCTGTAATAATATCTTTTTTCCGTATTGTTTTAGTAATGTCTATTGGCTTCGTAGAAGCATGCTGTAACGTTTTGTCCTTGTTCCGTACTATTTGTGTGTTTGTTTCTGATAAAATTGAATAAAAACTTGTTCATTTGATGAAGTACCCGTAACAATCAAACGTACATAACACATACTTGTCTTCACCCTTTTTAAATAATTACGATGGAATTAATTTTAACATTTAATACATATACTCACGAATGTCGATCCATCTAAGATAAACTTTACTTCAAACCCACCGTAACATTACTGGCATTCTTAAATCCTGAGCTATTCGCGAATTTTGCGATCAATAAACTTAATGTAGCTCGTCTAGTAAAAATCATCGTTTAAATTTTAAATCGGATATTTTCACCGGCATTTTCGGTAAAGTGAGATCAGACAATATTACACAGGATTGAGCTTTTGAATACTTCGAAATTGTCTTAACACTAGTAGTTGATTGTAATATGTATTTCTTGAAATCAAAATAATCCCTCAAGGCAAATGTTTATTTACGATTAGTTGTTGCATCGACAAATATTACTGAATGTTAGGGTCATATATTTCGAATATCTTTTTATAAATTTTACCAAATGACTTAATCACCTCAAAAGTGTAAGACACTATAAACTAGCGTATCCGTTGGTTTAGCCATTTTAAAGTCACTACATTCGGTAAACGGATCATTTATTTTAGCAATCACATTTTACGGCAACTGACCTATTTTACAAAGATTCCTCTCTCAAAAAGATAGTGTATCATTTGTCACGCTCCACCTAGATATTCGCACCTTTACACCACATTTGAAAAATCTTTCAGTGATAGTATATACATATATATATATATATATATATATATATATATATATATATATATATATATATATATATATATATATATATATATATATTTATATATATGTATATATATATATATAATATCCTGTTTCTGTTCATCAATGATATGTACACATTTGTTGAAACACTATGCACTGTGTATACCGTTAGGTTTTAGCGTTAACCTCATGCACAGTTGTATTAAGTCATCAACTAAAAGTAAAATATCACTGAAAGATTTTGATTCGCAGCTAATTATTTTTCCACCAATTCACACTCACATATTTCACATATGCACACAAAGTGGAAATGTATCCAGGTAAAATAGTATTGAATCACTTTAAACCATGAGCCATACATCATAATTTAGAAAGGATTAAACTAAGGATGAGCATATCTATAGCGCCGATAAATTGTTGTTTCTCGTTAGTTAATGAGTATGCGCGTGTTTGGAAAATGCCGATGAATGACGTAGATTCCTATAATTTTCTATCATATGCAGCCCTTTGGTTACTTGCCATGAACTCTCGCTGAAGCTTTTTGTTCTGCGATGAAAATGAAAAGTGTCATGCAATCGACTATTTGGAGAAAGCATGGAGAGAAATTCATGCCCCTATGCGAGCTCTTGCTTGGTAATCCTAAGAGAATCTTGAGCTTTTTATCATCTATAAAAATATACATTTTTGCTGCAATGTCTTGTAAATGTTATTTGTTGTGCTTAAGCTCGGCTGCAATATTTAATATTACATACATATATTGTACATAAGAACTCGAATACTTGAGAAAGAATTTTTGTGAAAAATAAACGTCGAAATTTTAAGTGTGGACGTTGTGGCATTTCATATTTTGCATCTCATAATTTTGTAGATTTTTCCAAATTTCTTCCATATAATTTCGCATCATTAGTTTGCACGGAAAACCAACGTTTTTAACCAAGCACTTTTTTGATCGTATTTAAGAATTTCATCAAAATCAACTCCAATTCAACGTATCAAATTATATGCATCATTAGATATCAAATCGTTGCGAATCAGTGAAATGGTGATTACCGCAAAATCCTGCTTTGTTATGTCACCAGATAATTCTGGCATATCTATATCTAACGATATGTTGTATCATTGGTTCAGATAGAAGAATTGGGGGAACTGCACTTATGATGTTTCGTTCAATCTCTCATTCTTTAGGGGTAGGTCTATGTAAATAAGTTCATGGCAGCCAATATGGACGTGGATTTTTTTACCTCTGAATAGTTCGTACGTTTCACTTTCATGGCATAAGGTATGCAGATTTACCGTTGGATGACCCTAGTCACGGTTCTAGTTCTTTTATATAAAACAAATCGGCGGCATACTCAAATTATCAAAATTACACGAATAACAAATAGACATATTTTCCAAATTCCATGCCCATACCGTTAGGTTTAAACCATGGCCTTACATATTGTTTGTGAATAACCTGTTGTCTGTGTGGCTGTTTAGGGAGAGCGCGGTGCCCCAGGCGAGAGAGGACAGGCCGGACCTATTGGTCCATCTGGCGAACGTGGTGCTCCCGGCCCTGCTGGATCTGACGGAGAAAGAGTAAGTAATATTTCATATAGAATTATTATATAATACATATGATACACGTAATACATATAATACACAACTTGACATCGGGTATACGTGAAATCTGATAATCATTTGAGTAATGTAAATGTTATGAAATCATAGTCATATGAAACAAATTGTAAGATATCTTGAACAAGGTGAATGATTTGGCCTTTTAATTGCAAATTTTGGAATTTTGGATTCACCGCCATTATCATTTGACATATTTTCATGCAAAAACTTTGATGCTTTAATTGGAATTATAAGACAATTTACATATAATTAAATGCATATTCCTACCATTTATATAGCATTGTGCATTGTGTTTCTCCTGAGATACATTGTACATGTTGAATTGAACATAACATATGTATTTATTTTTCCTATAGGGAGGTCCTGGCGAGAAGGGTGATTCTGGTCCACAGGGTCCCCCAGGTCTGATCGTGAGTACACCCTTTTTGATTACCCTAATATATTACATCCAAACCATGCTAAAGGTTACCAAATAACAACATTTATAATTGTTTTCATTATAACAGGTGCGATTTAGAGACGTTTTTAATTATTTGCCATAGAAATTAAAATTGTGTCAACAGGTTCATATCACTTGTCGAGTCTATTTTAGAATTAACATATACACACCACATATTTATTGCAGTTTGGAACATATGTTAATCCTTAAATATTATCACATGGTAGTAGTCTTGAGTCTCGTCCACCTGGACACTTTAAAGTTTACTAAATAATTAAATGTCACTGTTTGATACGTATAGGATTGAACTAAAGACAAGATGCCACTTTATTACTTATAAGAAAAGTTATACTATGATTATTTTTGATAGTATATAATTGTCATGCTTATTGTTAACCTAAAATTTTATCTTGTCATTGTAGGGTCTTCCCGGCGAGAGAGGTCCCGCTGGTGTTGCTGGACAGAAGGGAGGAAGAGTAAGTTGTGCTCATCAATGATTTTAACATATACGTAACAAAGTAATAGTCTGATGTTGTGTCTAAAGCAACATTGCATGGTCCTTTACATTAATTGTAATGAAGTATTTATGTATTGAAGTATTATATATTTATATATATATATATATATATATATATATATATATATATATATATATATATATATATATATATATATATATGTATATATATATATATATATATATATATATATATATATATATATATATATATATATATAAATATATATATATATATATATATATATATATATATATATATATATATATATATATATATATATATATATATATATGTATATTGTAATTTTATTAATTTGGTTTAAACCAATTGAAGGTAAAATGAAACATGCGTTTTCCAAATATGCATCTGTAGATCAAATCGATGGATAGTAGCAAATACAAATTACTTATATTGGACATTTCAAGATAAATGCGCTTGTTTCGATCGCCCACATAACCTGTAAATATTAAAGCTTTTACGAAGACCTCATTTGTGTTATCTTTATCTTCTCCTAGGGCGAACAAGGTTCCAAGGGTTCAACTGGTGCAGGAGGCAAGGATGGAGAAAGAGTAAGTTCAGAGGATCACACATAAGGAGACTACTTAAATAAGTTTTGATTTCACATTTACATTCAATGTTTCATTGATTGCATATCATCATTTTAAATATTGTTTTAATTGAATTGCAATAGATGTGTTGATGGGAATTCTAATTCCATTTCCTTCTAGGTACATGAACAGTCAATACCATCATCCAAATTCATTTTGTCCATTAATTGTATGGCATTTTATATAAAAGTTTATATCAAAATCAATGTATTGATTTTGCACGTTTGAAGGTTTAATAAAAATGAGGAATACCATTGATATGACTACGTTCACATTGTGAGTATGTAAATTATGAAATCAAAGGACGGATCAGTATCAATATAACTAGAATCAAATTCTTAATGTGTCCATTTCACACAGGAAGGACAACTGTTGGTATATCTAGATGTATTGTAAGTGTGTTCATTATATTACCATTGACGATAATGATAATGATAATAGTGATAATAAGAATATGAATCATAATTATAGTAATAATAATAAATGATAAGAATGATAATTATAATCATAGTAATAATACCTTGATATATATTTATAGATTTCTACTATTCAGATGTTTTATTAAGAGTTTTAGTTTTAGGGAGCAATACTGTTACTCTCATTATAATGTTATTGTACGTGTGTGCTTCCTCTACGTGTTCAGGGTGAACCTGGTCCACCAGGCTTGCCCGGTCCCCCAGCACCCCCAGGACAGAAGGGCGACCGCGGTGACGCAGGTGCGGCGGGCGAGCCAGGTGAGTCCGGTAAGCCGGGCGAGCGAGGCAATGCGGGTCCCCCCGGCCTGCAGGGCGTACCAGGAATGAGGGTAGGACAACCACGCTATCATCATCACATAGCGTCGTCACACACTTCTTTGTTTGCGTTTGCTTTTTAGCGTTCACTTTTGCCACTTGCTTACAGGGTGCCCCAGGTCCCCCCGGTCTCCCGGGTCCGCCAGCACCACCCGCGCCTAAAGGTGAACGTGGTGACCCCGGTCTGCGCGGAGAACCCGGTTCCCAAGGACGCCCCGGTGAGAGAGGAAATGCAGGTCCCCCAGGTCTTCAGGGACTTCCAGGACAAAGGGTAGGGACGCCTTGACCATCCCTGATGGTGGTCTGTCCTGTCTTATTAAACCAACTTTTCGAGACTATCATCTAATACCTATACTACTATCATTTTGTTCGACTAGTCCAGATTAATTTCTTCTCTGTACCTGTGTCTAACCGCGTCCTCTCATGTTGGTCTATAATATTTTCTAAACCTAACCCTAATCACAGTCAACGAAATACTCTCTATGCATCAAGTATTAACAGTGCCATATTCGTTCAATCTACACTGTGCGACCTCTGTCTTTAAAACCATCCACTGTCTCCCACCATCCCAAGGTACCCACTGCCCCTTCCGTTGGTCACTCAGCAACGGACGCTGAATTCCTTAAACACACCATATTCTCATACTCTTGCATTCCAGTGCCTTAAACCCATTTACATCTAGAGTGCACATATATTTGGGAAATTTGAACATAAATCATCAAAAAGAGTAAAAATAATATTAATAACAATTGACATTTGATATTTCCATCTATTATGTTCAAAAGTAACATTTTAAAAACAGATGAAGAGCAAGTGTAAAAAGCAAGGAATGCAACACTTCATTATATTGCTTTGTTATTTAAACATTGTCATATTTGTCAGATGATGTAAAGGCCCCGGATGTGAATGGGTAAATGATATCTCGCGATGGCGTCCACAAACTCTCGTGCCAGACGAGAATGCGCGATGCGTGCGAATTATAATTTTGTGGAAAATACACCTTTAGATATCCACCAATAACATTGAATTAAACATGACCTATAGATAAATATCTTTCTAAAATCCACCACCGCACAGTGTGTTTCACTCTCCATAGCTGCGAAGCAGATATTTCAGCAAAAGCAATTTCAATATGTATCACTTGCATTTTGTCTTGTTGTAGTGAGTATTTCAGTAGTCTTAGTAACTTAGTTTGAATATAATCCTGTAGTTTATATTAATAGTGTGTTTAAGAATTGCTTTAGTAGGGTGGAGATATACCCAGATATTCCATTTTGCTGAAAGAGGCCAAACCGAAATAGTTTTTTAGGGCAAATTAAGGTATTGATTACTAGTTGTTGGTTATGATATATATATATATATATATATATATATATATATATATATATATATATATATATATATATATATATATATATATATATATATATATATATATATATATATATATAAATATATATATATATATATATATATATATATATATATATATATATATATATATATATATATATATATATATATATATATATATATATATATAATAAAAAGCAGGCATAACTGCCATTGCTCATCATCGCTTAATCCATCGGCAAGTTGAAACTGGGGAAAGTCAAAAATAGCAAATTTGGTAAATTTGCACCATGACACTTCTTCACTCTACATATAAGCTTTTGATATTAGTTAGACCCACTAGCACTATAGTCGTTGTATTACCGAAGATATCTTTGAGATGCATGCTTTGCTCTTTAGTGAAAAGATAATAATTTCTTTCGGCCCAGAAAAAATGTTCTTTCTTTTTACTGAAAACATTTATGTTCTTAACACATCTATACTAGGCTTATATAGTGGTCAGATTATTTTGTTATTAAGCGACGAGCCTAAAAACAAGAAATTGCTTGATGAAAGTTGTTCTGTGAAACTCTCATTAACAACTTTTATCAAGTATGTTTTCAGTTAGTCGTTGTTTCTGACCATTAGAGCCATTATATGTACACTAATATTCCTGACATATTTAATACCTCTGCAATAAAGGAAAAAGATTTGTTATATCCTGATAATACAGGTTTGAAATGAATCACAATAAAAACGTTTTGGCTAAATTAAATTTGGTGTTTAATAGCAGTTTGATTTCTTTTACCGTTTTAAACTTAAACGCTTTGATATTATTTTGGACGTTTTAAACTTAAACGCTTTGATATTATTTTGGAATGCCTTAAGCAATTTGCTACTTGCTTAAAACGCTGCTTTGCTTTGCAGCAAGTGTCTTGAAGATATTATTAAGTTCCATATTTTTAAAAGAAATATTGATATGAAGATATACATTTGTAATCGTAGTAACCGTTTTAAGTTTTAAAATGTGCTAGAATTGAACGTATAGATTGGTCAATATAACTAGCAAAGAATCTTATCTAAAGTGTTTCTTTTAATGTTTCGCATTAAAACACTGAATTTATTTTGATGCTATAAGTGTGCATGTATCTGATGAGTTTTTGGGATTTGGCTGATGTAGGGTCCCCCAGGTATCAATGGACCTAAAGGTGATGTCGGAACCCAGGGAGATAGAGGATCACCAGGTCCATCAGGTGCCAGAGGCGAACCAGGAAAGCAAGGCCCAGGCGGAAAGGACGGTATCCCAGGCAGACCAGGTAAGGGACCCTCCTAGCAGGAACTCCAAGTAGGAACTCATCGGCTGTAAATTGTAGGATATTTATACGATACCTACTTCTATCTGAAATTGGAATGAGAGAAGGTCATATCTTGGTCGTGCTTAAAATCATTCCAATATTTTTTTTGCAATTCGGTTTTAAATGAAGCAATTTAATTTTCTTCTACACTGTCCATGATTATTGGCATTATTCTACATCGTTGGTGCATTCGATTTGTCTTTAATAAGATAATAACGATAATAATGATAATGATAATAACAAACCGAAGAAGATGGAGAATGATAATAATGATAGTGATACTAAAAATGATAACAATAATAAAAGTGATAATAGTATACAATATGGTTACATTCGCTTTATCCCACAGGCGGAAGAGGCGACCAAGGTCCACCCGGCCCATCAGGTAACCCCGGTGTTCCCGGCAGACCCGGCCCACCAGGCCCCACCGGTCCCGCAGGCAGCTCAGGTCAGCCCGGCCCAGCCGGCAAGGAAGGAACCAAGGGATCCAGAGGAGAGGCAGGAACCCCCGGCCGCCCCGGAGACGCAGGCGCCCAGGGTCTGTCCGGAGAGCCAGGAGTCAAGGGAGAGACTGGAGAGGATGGACGTACAGTAAGTTATGCACTGTTTTCACCTACAGTACAAACATTTAATTTCTGCACCAGTCAACCAGACGTATACCAATGCCCGGTTGATTGGTATTACAACATATCAAAGAAAATAAGCCAAGCACATAAATGATCGACGTAGCTTGCGAATCAAAGCTACGTTCAATTTCAATTAACCACATAAATCAATTTCTACATTTTCATTTTTGAAAGATGCTTACAAAGATGGTTGAAATCTAAATAGCAACTACCTCATAAGGTTTAGATTTACTAAGTGACGCATATGTTTCTTGTGATGTCTAAAGATGGTTTATATCTAGCTCTGTACGTCATTAGATGTTGGACTACGAGTATCTCCTCTCATGTATGTTTCCTGTGATGTCCATTTCAGGGTGCTGTCGGACCCTCAGGTCCACCAGGTCCCCAGGGCGAGCGCGGTCTCGTGGGTCTGCCCGGAGCACGTGGAGAGAGAGGCCCAGGTGGTGCTGCAGGTCAACCAGTAAGTCAAAACGAGGCTAAACAACAAGATAACAACAATACCTACAATTGTATTTACGTCAAACTTGCATTTGATACGCAGGATTGCTCTAAGAGAGAATAGCATTTAATAAGCATATAATACTTTTTTCCTTCGATAAACTGCTATCAGATATGAAGTTAATGTAACGGTATTTGGATTATGGCTTTATGTATTAAACTACCTTCATGCACACACTGAGCCATATCATTGAAAATGAAAAATGCCTTTAGTGCTTAACGTATTATTTACCTTTAATAAAGAAAATCATACATTATCGTGTAAAACGCTTTATTTATATAAACCGTGATCATAGATAAATTTATGATATCAATTATAGTACACAAAGTAACTGTTAATTGATTTTCTTTGAAATTAAGATTAAATACTAAATGCACACTTCGTATTTGCCTAAACATTAAATTGTAAACGGACGTTTTCCCATTGAACTTATGACTATATATAATACTACTTTTATTCATACTAATATACCAACAAAAGAACCCTAACTATCTTTTAAACCAAATCACTAGATTAGTAGTTATGAGTGACATTCCAATTACACAATTATGCACATTTGTGAAAATTGAATTCTCATTTTAAATACGTATTGCAATACCATTGGTATTATCAGAAAAACACACATCTTTGACCAAAGTGCATTAGTTACTGTCAATTGGAATATCACCCTAAAAACCGTTATTCTTTACACAGCTTTTAATCTTCTGATAACTTATTTATCACACGTAGAACGTCATAACCTTGGGCACTTGACTTTTCTGTTTTATATTAAAGATAGCTATTTCAAATGCTTATTTATAGTATCATTTTGCCAGGTTTCCCAGGTATTTGTCTTATAGTGGCCAGTTATATATCCAAAATGAACGAACCAATCATGAATATATCATTGCCTGAAGTTGCATGAAATGTATTCCTTAATGTTAAATATGATTCTGAAAACGCGTATTTTGTGATCAAGTCCATTATTATTCACTTCTGAAAACATACGGAAGTCAGAATAAAATCAACTTATTATATATACTATATATAACGGAATTGAGGGTTGGATTCAGAATCAACTCTATTGCTTGCCAAACGTTTGTCTATATCTGTAGTAAGTCGTTAAGTTAATTTGTGCGCTAAAAAGGATCTCAGTAATTTATGAAATAGTGATTATATTGTTCTGCTGGGTTAATGAGATTTACCTGAGGATATTGCACTATATGTATGTACTGGTACCTGGAGTCACCAAGTTATTGCCATTACCCTATGCACCATTAACCCCATATGCACAAATATATATACTTATGACATCATCCAATGTAGCCACATCCATCCCTGTATCACCCATAACATTAGATTAGAGTTATCTCACTAGGTTCTCTTCTGCACTCATTTGGTCAGGGCGACCAGCGCTTCCTTTTCAATAGTTTCTGCGTTTTTGAGGGTATTTCATGGGTATTTACAGTGTTTTATGCCTACTTCTCACACCCTAGCTATGCCACAAAATCACCTAGCCACTAAAACCACATATTGCCATCATTATTTTGCCATTTCGATTATTTTTTCATCCTTATTTTCAACGTTGCTTAATCAATTCCATGGGTATATATAGGGTTTTATGCCTACTTCTCACACCCTAGCTATGCCACAAAATCACCTAGCCACTAAACCCGAATTTTGCCATCATTATTTTGCCATTTCAATTATTTTGTCATCCTTATTTTCAACGTTGTTTAATCAATTCCATGGGTCTTTACAGTGTTTTATGCCTACTTCTCACACCCTAGCTATGCCACAAAATCATCTAGCCACTAAACCCACATTTTGCCATCATTATTTTGCCATTTCAATTATTTTGTCATCCTTATTTTCAACGTTGCTTAATCAATTCCATGGGTATTTACAGGGTTTTATGCCTACTTCTCACACCCTAGCTATGCCACAAAATCACCTAGCCACGAAACCCACATTTTGCCATCATTATTTTGCCATTTCAATTATTGTTCCGTTCTTATTTTCAACGTTGCTTAATCAATTATCTGTCATCTAAACTATACACGAAACTTGTTGCTTATAAATGTTTAAAAGCTACATCATCCGTACCCTAATTACTAGTTAATAACCCTGTCGTTAAGTTACAACATTGCCACTTATATTCATCCTTCCTTCTTTCTCATCTTTAACCCATTCTGAGCACTCATAATTCCATAGTTTGTCACAAGCCACGAATAACCAATACTACTCCCTTATAAGTCAATAGTTTGCCACAAGTCACTAATAACCAATACTACTCCCCTATAAGCCAATAGTTTGCCACAAGTCACGAATAACCATAACTACCCAATATTCAGCCAATAGTTTGCCATAAGTCACGAATAACCAATACTACTCCCCGTTCAACCAATAGTGCCACTGGTCACGTGTAACCCTTAATCCCCAAATGAGCCAGTCTAACGCCCATTAACTAACAGCACCATGCAGGGTGCTTTGTGCCCCGAGCGAGTCTATGAACCAAAGTGGCTGTGTTTTAGGGAGAGCACGGTAAAGAGGGTGACCCCGGTGTTCAAGGCAGGCCAGGTCCGATAGGTCCCGCAGGCAACCCCGGTATGCCCGGTGAGCTTGGTGCACCAGGTCCAGAGGTGAGTCTTCCCATTGTTCTCTTTGTGGTTTTCCATTGTCTTGACATGCCTCACCTGTCGTGTTTTAGGGTGGCCCAGGAAAGGCTGGTGATCAAGGTCGCCCCGGTGAGAGGGGAGAGAGGGGTAATGCGGGTCGACCCGGCAGACCCGGTCAGCCAGGTGACCAGGGTCTTGAGGTAAGGCGAGGGTGAATGGCCAACTGGACAAACCGTCACATCATCCCTCTCATCATCATCATCGTCCAGATGACGGACTACGGAATGGAACAGAATGAAATATTTGCTGGCATTTACTGATATTTGTAGACAATATGCTAGACGGCTCAGTCAATGGGACAGCCCTCCTTGACCGTAAACGACGAGATTGTATTAGTTCATGTCCTTTTTGTATTAACCCATAGGTTAAAAGACAGTAAAGATCATAGAAAAATACTTTAAAATGAAAGATGATTAATGGTAATTTTTTTATTTTATGCTCTTTATTCATTTTATTCACATCTCAGTTCAATCACTTCTATATAATTGTTTTGATTACAAAATAGATACAGAACATTTATTCTATATGATCCTAATATGTGATGAAAGGACATTTATTCTATGCTAGATGCTTCAGAAAAGTTCAAACGACTACGCAATATAATACTTTAGATCTGTGCCATATAGTGCCGTATTATCCTTGGGGTGCAATATTTAAACCCTATTCTCCATCTTGTAGGGTTCTCCCGGTAAAGATGGTCAGCCAGGTATCCAGGGTCGCAATGGAGACAAGGGACCCCCAGGTCCTCCCGGTCCACCCGGTAACACTGGTCTGCCAGGTCTTCAAGGACTCAGAGGTAACCCAGGTCCCTCTGGCGGATCTGGCGAACGCGGAGAGAGAGTAAGCAGCTTTTCTTTTTTTTTACTCATTCATTTTAAACCCGGCATTAACCAAAAGGGGTTAAACTATTTAAGTACTAGAAATATTTGAAAGCGAAATGTTACTTAGAATATCAAATTTAATTTTTCCTCAGGTCTCTTTTCACCTATTGCTAATAATTCGCAAATAGGTCTCTTACGAACCTATGGTCTAGACGCAAAACAGTGTATTACTCTTGTGACCTAAAGGCATTACATCTCTCTTTTTGTTCCTTTTTGACACTAATCTATCTTGTTCCGTTTGGACATAATTTATTTGTAACGTTCTTTGAACTAGATGTTTTGCATCTCATCTAGATATAAATTTGCCTTCTTGTGACTCGATATAATTGATAATTATCTCGTTAAGGTGTAAATTGATTGTTTAATATTGTGACGTAATAATACATGTTATGATACCTATATGATACTCAGCCTTTATGAATTCTCCTCGTGATTGCAGGGTGAGCCCGGTCCATCAGGTGTTCAAGGTCCAGTCGGCCCAATGGGTCCAGCTGTAAGTATCCGTTTATCTATTGCCAGATGCTTTAGAATCGTTTAAAAAGGAGAAACTTAAGCTTTATATAGAATTTAGATTTAGAAAATCTCTGAGTGTAAAAGTGGTGCAATTTTGACAAATCAATATCATTCCAGCTGAATTTATGTCAACACTACTACCATTTGTCATTTCACTAGAAGTTGCAATAAAAGTACCATAGAGTCATTCAGATGCAACCTTAGCAAATTGCATTGTAGATGGAATGTTATTTTTCCTATATGTATTATAATAATACCGTATTGCATTGGACTAACGTATGGTCTGTATTCGTACCAACTTGTCTCAATGTTGGTTCAATTTCAATACCATAGTGGTTGTATTAGTTAAGCTTATTAGCTTGATAGTATAACGTTATGACCCGATAAGCCTTTCAATAAAACTATAAATGTATATTGAAATAGAAAACAGTAAATTTCTTTACTCACATTAAGCAATTATGAAGCTAACAACTGTCTGTACACGTCTCAATTGCGTGACGTCATATCTCAACCTTACGTCTTGTAAATAATACAACGCGGGAGGGACAAATTAAATACCTATTTTGACGATCCATTTGTTTCCTGCTTAGGGTGTCCAAGGCCAGATCGGTATGAAGGGTGCACGTGGTTCCCATGGCAACAAGGGTGACAAGGGTTTCACAGGTCTTCCAGGTCTTCAGGGTGCACCAGGTAACCCCGTAAGTACACACCTACATCTCTTTTTAATTTGAATATTAAATAAAGCGATTTTTATTTCTAGCAATGAAATAAACACTTGTAATTGATACGAAATACACAACTACGTCATATCTATGTCATACGTCATGTTTGCAATACAAGAGCCTATGTAGCAAAATACGAATGTTCCTTTTTATTTTCATTTAACCATGTCGCAAGCAACAAACATTCAATTGAAACCATATGTAATATAATTATTCAAGGCTTTTGTCCATCCTTATCATCAGCAACTAGCTAGTCCTTGTTATGGCAGAAAATGTGACGATAATCGACATTACCTATTCCAGTCAGTAGTTCTGCTGCAACTGTCTTCATTGAAACCACCTACAAATAGGTGCTTAAGTTTTGGAGGTATTTCGATTTTAAAATTTCACTTTCAATCAATGATTTAGAGGTCAGTTTAAGATTGCGACCAACCTTCTATTAACTAGCAAGAATAGCATTTACTCGATTAAATGCGATGTTGTTATTTTCTTTCACAGGGTCCCCAGGGCGAGAATGGTATGTCAGGTCCACCAGGTCCCCAGGGAGCAAGAGTAAGTACATCAGGGATACCTCAAATGTGACTTCAATTTATAACTATAGAAACAATTCGTATTGAAGTTTACTATTTTTACTGAAACTGGTTTTGGCAAGACTATATATAATCTATTTTTTTGATGTAAACATCAGATTAGTAAATATCATTTGATCATAATTGGTTAAATAAAACATATTTTGATTAGATGAATGATTTCGTATAACATACTTTGAAAGTAATTTGTTTTCACTCTGATGCATATCACTTTACGTTCTAACTTAATGATTATAGTAATTATTCACTTTTAAAATAGCTCACATTTAATACAAGAATACCTTACACTGCTTTATCCGCACAGTGAGTGTGTGAAAGGATGTGTTCGTCAGATGTAGATGCACCATTTCACTGTTTTAACTTGTTATTGACTAATGTGTTTTGTACTCGGCCATATTTATGTAATTCAATTAAATTTCATTAGTTCAACTTACCTTAGCAAAGTTTTCGGTTCTAAGTTTAAGTGTCATTTTTGTAAGTCGAATATATTTATTTTGCAATACGACTCATAATAAAGTATTTCACTTTCCAGACCAAATTGAATATCGTAACATAATAAAACACTTAGTGTTTTCTTTAAAATCTTTAATGTATTAAAGATTTAACAAATTGTTTAATGTAAAAGTAGTATGTGGTTCTAAAAAGATTCCGCCACACTTCCCGATCGATCTCACACCTCACCATGGTTTGTGATATTGATATAAGAATAAACGGAAATTGCTGTTTTTGTTTTTCACTGATAACATTGTACCAATCCTACACCTTTATTAACAAAATAGTCCTCAGAACGTAGATACAGTCTGCCATGTAAACACGTAAAAATACAAACATGATTGAAATGGGTGGGGAGAGAGATTATACGAGTCTCCTATATATAATAGCAGCAGTATGCCTGCTTTTAACATTTCCAATGCTGAGGCTACCTTTGTCCAAAGCACAAGGACGCAGGGATTTTTTAAAACCATCTAAACCCTGACAGGTTGGTATTCTTCGAATAGCTCTCGATGGGTGCTCTCAGATGAGAACCCACGTGCCACGGCTTCTGTCATCATTTAAAGGCTTTTGCATAATGTTCTATTGGCTAAATTATCCCTCAGCAGCATAAGGGTTCAACACGTTTACATAGTTGACACGCGTACTGTGTCTACACGCTATTCTGAGGATAACACTATTAACATACCTCTCATAACGCCCTACTCTTTTGTCTAACCGGAATATCCCACCAGGAAAATACATGGCAAACCAAATTAGTTTTCATTCTGCCATCTAAAGTACCCTGCAAGACAGTTGACATATCTGGGTTTTCCTACGGAATTTGAAAATAAGTATTATGCTTTGCTAGACCTTTCAGCCATCAGGGTAACTAAGCCCATGTGAAACT
Source organism: Maea johnstoni (assembly GCA_963942565.1). Taxonomy (NCBI): domain Eukaryota; kingdom Metazoa; phylum Annelida; class Polychaeta; order Spionida; family Magelonidae; genus Maea; species Maea johnstoni. Next base: position 44,807,133 of record OZ012689.1, on the reverse strand, counting down.
CCCTTTGAAAGATATATTCGCTACGTTGCGATATAAAAATCTTAAGTTAAAATTGAATATCATCTATACTGATATAGTTAAGATCCATTCAAGAAATAGGTGTTAATACACAAACAATTGAATATGACTACATCAATACAAGATGGGGCTGGAAAGCTATATACATATTTTCTCATACAATGAATACGAAAGAAACTATCAAACTGTAATTTCGAGTAGTACCTTGGTATTGAACCGACCAAGATGTAATGGTTTTACAATGTAAGAAATTAAGTATATTACTTAATCTTAATTTCGGTTTACACTTTCTGTCATATTCATCTATCCTAATTAATGGTTTTATGCAATGGATCTGAGTGAAATTAATCAAAAGTCAAACGGAGTATTTCTAGAACTGGCCTTATTTGTCACGTATAATACATTTGCACTTGTAACAATCAAACGGCTTGGTGTTATTTGCATTACTTAAGCATTTGCCAATAATTTGATGCATAAGTTGATGATGCTTACCAGTTTTAAATGCCACTGCATGTCATCACGTGGGCACACACCGTATCCAGTGAAAAGGGAATAGTTATTTGTTCGATTGTTGGATTGTTCCGTTAAAAACTTCTGTCTCCAAAACCAAGGGTAAATACTGAATGAAACCAATTTGAAATTCGGCGGCAATTATGTTTCCCCACAGCTTAATAGCTGCGGCATGTCGCCAGTCATCAATGATGGAGGAAATCTTAAGTATCATTGGAAGGCTACAGCCTAATCTCTGGCTAATCTCTGTCTCAAATATCTAATTGAAATAAGGTTCTAAATGAAATGACAAAGATTGCTTTGAGATTCTCCTTACAACGCCTCCTCTATATATAGACTTAACGACCGGCAAGACAAAAATGCTGCCCTTTGAAAATGTTACAATCTCTAAAAAAAAATCCATACCCTTCCATTGAGATTTTATTATGAGCATCACCATTGCACATAGCACCTCTGAGCACAGACCACGTGTGTGTTTCTAGAATTATCAGAGCACCCCAAAAACTCACAAAAAACTTGATGATTCAACGATTGTTCATTTTGTGTTGTGAATAGGGAGACCAGGGCGACCGTGGTCGATTGGGTCCCACAGGTCCAAAGGGTCCTGGCGGTCCCCCAGGTCCTACCGTAAGTAACGAACCCCCGGTAGAAACATAGGCGTCACGGTTACTATAGAAGCCTTGGGTCACCACCCCTACCCTCCCTATAAGAACCCCACCCCAAACCACTAACCCTCTCCCTCTTAAACACCCCAGGGATCCAACGGAGCACGTGGTCTCCGAGGACTTGCAGGGCAGGCTGGTTATCCGGGACGACCAGGTCCTACAGTAAGTATGCAAATAACAGCACATGCTTCATGAATATGTTGATCGTTTCCCCCACAGGGCGAAAGCGGAAGTCGTGGTCTTAGAGGTTTGTCTGGACCCCCCGGGCCTAGCGGTCCAACGGGTAGACATGTAAGTAGATCGGACTCGCCGAAATTTCAGCGAAGGCTTTTTTTCAATCACTCATAAACCCACTAACGATTTTGCTAACAGGCTAACCTCTTTATTATTTTTTCTAAATACTATTTTGACACTTTTTTCAGAATTAGATAGATTTTTGACAATCACTAACAGATTTTATAGACATTACTTGAATCTAACAATTTCGTAACTTTTCTCTCTAACGTCTACCTTTATTTCTTATCTTTTCAATTTTTCTCAGCTTTCTGTAGCAGAATCAGACTTAGAGAATAGTTAACTGCTGAAACTGCTGATTTTTGAAAAATGAACTCGTGTTTTCACATGTTTTGTGTGATTTAGAGTTAATTTACCTCGTCTTATTTTCAATACAACAGATACTAGAAAATAAAAGACTTGATGCCTTGAATCATTTTCTGTTTATAAACCCTCTTTAAGGCCAAGGACCGACGCCCTTGTCAAGCCACCTGTGTTGGTATACTTTAAAATACAGGTTATCCCTTCCAAGAGTTCAGCCATCGAACATTTTGGTAACAAAAAGTCCTGGATGAAAAATTCAATATTTGTTGTAAATTCAAGCTTTGTTTCATAGTCATGATATGTATTGCATAGGTCCGGACAACACTTTTTGAGTGAATTGTAAAGGTAAATGGCGTATGACCCTGCAACTCAACTCAACTACTAGAGTTTATCCATGGTTATCCTGCAATATGTCGTCAACAGATAATCATAACAGTAGCAGGTTAACTTTGAATCTGTAAATATGCTAAAATGCTTCTTAAGTCCCCTTTCTTCTAATGATATTTACAACCTGTTTAGTATTTACAAGGATTGATAACAAGGGAATTCTCTATACAATCCTCCTCTCGCTGTAATTACCGTCTTTTAGATATGTTCTTACTAGAACTGTGTATGTTATGTTTCAAGCAGCAGGTTTACATGAGTAAGTCTCTTACTTAATAGAGTGTCTGTTAATGTGTTCTTAATGCTGTCAATATATATGATTAACACTGCTTTTTATCATCATATTGTTTATATGTATTATTTCAGTTGTGTTGTTTTATCTGATTCATACGTTCATTATACTTTAGCATACGTCTTTAACTGAATACTAAATGAATTGAAAACACTGTGTTGTAATACTAGTATACCATAAGCGTTCACTCAGTGAGTTCAGAGACGGCAGTAGATATTGCGTCCGTTTGGTGCTTAGCTGATTCCTTTATCAACATCGATTTTCTTTATCTCAAATCAGCATTTTGACATTCGAAATGATTAAACTGTATAACTGTAAATGATTAAAATGATAAACTGTAAAACGTATTTGCAAGAAATTTCTAACTTAGTTCATTCCTGTGAGTTTTTCCAAATCAGTTTGTAAAACTCGGCTTGTTAATGACTTATAGAAATAAGCCTATCGCTTCTGTAAACATTGCATATTCTTAGTTAATGACGTCATATACATTATGATTTTCTTATTATTAGTGACGTGAATTTAAAGGAAGTTGTTATGATACTTATGATACTTTATAGATATAAGACTTGAGAATGAAGATGTCATTGTGCATTTAATCACGCCAATCTTCGCGAGTGTTAATACCAATCGTATATGTTACATGTTCATGAATTCTGAGGGTTAATGGCGCTTCTTAACGTCTCTAAAACTGCTCTCATCTCCATGTGCCTTTATCGTGTCTAGGGTCCAAGAGGTCCATCTGGAGACGACGGCAGACCAGTAAGTATGGTTACATTGTTACATAGTATAAAAATGTATTGTTATAATTATGTTAACTGTCATATTCATCATCATTTTTTAAACGACAAGACAAATCCCAATATTTATGGCTTACAAAATATCTATAAAAAATAAAGTAATACTAGTATCTAATATATGTGTTTGTTTATTTATTTACCTACTTCAAAAGATTACCTACTTCAAATGAGATGTGATTAGACCAATGCAAATGATTAGTAGTAGATATGTACAGGAAGTATTCTATATTTTCCATTTATTACAAATTGAAATGTTTGCATGTGTTCTTCTTTCCAGGGTGCTCCAGGTCCACCAGGTCCTCCCGGTCCCCCAGGCCACTCCGGCGGTGCCCCTGCCTACGTTCCCGACTACTCCGGCCTCTTCAACAGACAGAAGGGTCCAGATCCATTGCTGGTACGTTATACCTGTTCTTCGATTGAATAACATAATAACATATATTTCCCAATTGTTTACATTGTCGAATAATTGGGAATATATGCAATAAAACTATATCAAACTGTGTGTGATTGTTTTCTACAAAAGATCAAAAATGATTTGCATAATCATTGTCACAATAGCATATGACATTCTGTTATACATTGTACATGTAAAGTATTTTCTTCTTCCATCAAATGTATATACATACATATATATATATATATATATATATATATATATATATATATATATATATATATATATATATATATATATATATATATATATATATATATATATATATATATATATATATATATATTTGCACACAAGTTTCCTGATTTAATGAAATGCACTTTAATTTCCTCTTGTAGGGAGATCAACCTGCCAAGGCCAGAACAACTGAGGAGGTAGGTGTTAACGTTTATGTTCTTTCTATATATATTTCATCGATATCGTTAAATAATCATCGTTCTGTGTCAGATACCAACTTTACGATCACGAACGATGCTGTTATAGTTATGGATTTGTATATATAATCTAACCACATTTTAGTATTGGTAAAGTTCTTGCATGTTACAGAAATGCAAAACCTGTATGCAATCATTTAAACATCAAAGTCTTTGAATGAGAAAACACAGAAAGTGATTTAAAAGTCGACGCCTCCGCTACCGGATCAATAATCGTATAAAACTGCAGTACATCTGGTGACGTACCAGGTCACTTAACTCGTAGGTCCACAGTTAAATTTCTGTATATAAAAGACCTCTAGAACTTTCCTTATGATATAACTTCCTTGTCGTTTTAACCCTGTGCTTCCTGTTCCAGGATGAGAATGCCTTTGAGGCCATTGAGAGACTCCAGAGAGCTGTAGAAGCCTACAAGAACCCAACTGGCTCCAAGAACGCCCCAGCAAGGACCTGCAAGGACCTCGCATTGACACACCCAGAGCTCGAGGATGGTACGTTTTTTCCTGAGAGCATACGTAGCAGTAGTAGTAGTAGTAGTAGTAGTAGTAGCTGCAGCAGTATCAGCAAGAAAAAACATCAGCAGCAACCGTAGTAATAATAATAGCTGCAGCATTTTTAGTTTCGACATGTTTATTCAAACCTCAATATCAAAACACCAAATACACTACTGGCATTTTGAATAGTTAACCATTTTCGCTTTTAATAGATTTGATGTATGGGTATATGTTGGCTAGAATATGATATTAAATAATCTTTAAGTACGAATCCAACCTAAATTCAAATTAGTTTGAATGGTATGAGAAAAGTGTATATATTTGCCTTTGTTTTAGGTCTGTATTACATCGATCCTAACCAGGGCAGCAGCAGAGACGCCATCCAGGTCTACTGTAACATCAAGGCCAAGCAGACCTGCATTCTACCCAAGCCAGAGAAGGTAACTTACCACGTAACCAGCAAAGTCTCCTTTTTTGATGAACATACAATTTCTTTAATGTGCAGTTTTCTTTTACTATAGTACATGTCTTGAATACTAGTATGCATTTAATGTCGATGATCATTTTCTTTTGATCACTTTTTCCCGGTAAAAAGCATGGAATGCTTGCTCATATATTTATTTTTTAAATATACAGTGCTGGAAATTTGATTTATTATTGTTTGCCGATTTGCGGAGTTAAGTGGATGTGCCGTGTACATACACACAATTCATACATAATTGAGCTCAAGGTGAAATCCGTTTATTTTAAGTGTACAATGACAGTTGGTGCAACTATAATCGTATGTTGCGTTGATCATTTCAACCTGAAATGCAGAAACTTTATACCATATGAGTCACGCAAATATCTGTATAGGACTCTCTGTTCATGTGTCAAAATATATTGACCAAATTGGTGGAATACTTTCCCTAGATACCTCATTAAGACGACTTCCTTCTGCCAACGAAAACCTATTTGAGTTTTTCATATTTCCAGTGAAAATTTCAGCAAAACTATAAGCTTTTTTAAACATTTTTCACAAATACAGTTCAAACTACGCATGTATTGTATTAGATGAAGGTCTAACATGCCTTCTTACGATGATGATTGGCAAGAATGATAACTTAGACAAGTGTACCTTATTAAACTTGCGTTCTATTTTCAATTTATAGCTCCAGAGAGGCACAGACCACTTCGCTGGAGTCGACTACGAATCTGGCAGCAGAAATGTATGGTTTAGCGAGGAGATGAGGAACGGCTTTGAGGTAAGCTGTTTAATTAACAACTTTAAACTTTGATATGGGCGAAAGTTTGAAATTGGTAAAATTAGCAATTGGCTCAATTAATCAAATTGGGGATCGATAAATAACCTGTGCGGTTTTTTTTATTATTATTGAAAACCATGCAGTTGTGTGTGAATTCCTCAATCTTTTGCAGTACAATCTTCTTGGTTGTGATACTTAATTTAATATATTTTTGTACGTCATTGTTTGTTTTTGGTCTGTTTCATTGTTTTGCACCATTCATATTAACATATTGCCATATTTAACCCTATGGCTTTACATATGGCATACATACTTTTGGAGGATTGTTTTTTAGCAATACTATCTTATTAATATTGGCCATTTACTTTGCGCGTATTGTTTCCAATGCTTATAATTTTCTTTTAAATTTCGTAGTTCTCCTACAAGTCTGACAAGGTTCAGCTGAAATTCCTGCAACTTCTGAGCACAGACGCCGTCCAGAATGTCACTTATCACTGCAAGAACTCCATAGCCTATTACGACAGGAAGACCAAGACGCACGAGCGCGCAGCCACATTCATGACCTCCAATGACCTTGAGTTGGTGGCCGACAAGCCAATCAAGGCCAGGTACACTGTTCTCAAGGACGAGTGTCAGGTAAGCAAGGCATGAGATCTTATAATCTACGATTCATTATGATGTTTATTTATTAGAATATATCTTTAATTCACTTTCAAATAAATGAAATGTATTTAAGTGTCTGTCATCGTTTTTCTTGCAATTGTGTGTGAGACATTAGTTGAATGTGGGGTAATGTAGAGTACCCGGGGAAAACCACTGACCAACACCACTGCACTGGCTACGTGGGCTCTCACGTATGAAGAAAGAGTCAAACCGCATATATTGTATAGTGGTGAGGCAGCGAGCACTCACTGTGTAGTACATTAGACGGTTCAGCCATAGAGGCATGCCTCAGTTGGAAAAAATGAAATATATTTGATTAATTTAGCAATGACTTAAATTGTGTCTCTTCTTTTCGAAAGTGACAACCCAATTATCACCTGAAGTGAATTAGCAATATATATGCCATACGTATGGTCTTAAAAATAAAATGGTTTCTTTTCAAAGTTAAAAGTTTTATAGATGCATGCAAATATAATGAAATACTAGTAGTCAAAAACATTCTTAAGTTTGACATCTCTTGACGCCAGATCGTGGTAGGGTTAAAAGTTTCCCTTGGCCATTTCAAAGTGTCGATGAAGTGACAGTGATATTCAGTTTAAAAGCACAGCATAAGTTTAGTATAAAGGCCATTTATGATTGTTGGCGATAAAGACATGTCACGGTAATGGCACCTAGAAAGTTTACTGTTAGCTTGTATAGTAATGTATAGTGATTGACAGGGAAGGTGTGTCTTAATGTGTCAGCAGTGAGAGTAGGTCTATGCAAGGAGACAATGGCAAATATCTAACGTCACTAATGACGTGAATTTGCAAACTATTCACACGTCAATATACTAGTTAAAACAGCAGACAAAAAATGATACGCGACGATAAAAACATCCTTTAAAGTAAACAGGCAATAAGACGTGAAAAATGATATCTCATACTATCATGATATCGTCAGGTTAATTTGCTTTTGTGAAAAGTGGAATAATTTACTACATGGATTAGAAATTCGTATTCTAGAATATCAGTTAGGATAGTAAATATGCTGACAACCACAGCATGAGGCCATTTATTCATCTATAATCAGCGTAACAATAGTGTCGATAAGTTTGTAAATATAATAGTGAACGAAACATCCTTAGAACTATCTGATAAAAAATGGTTTGTGGTTCACACTTACAAATGTGTTTAGGTTAACTAACTTGTATAGGTCCGCACACAAAAGCGTGAGAAAGTTACCAGTGACTTAGGGGTAGGCAGTGTTTTTTCCCGGGTACTGCAGTTCCATCCACCATTTACAACTAGTTTATCACACTTTAGCCGCTATATGGCAGGAAAGTGACGATAAATGAAAGTCACGCTTGATTTTTAAGCATAAATGGGCTGAGTTGTTTATTCTCGCCAACTTGGGCGTATCGCCATGTTCTCACTTTACACATACCGTTCATGAGAATTCATTTACATACGTATAGAGTCAATCTTGGCGTAACACAAGTACGTGTGCACTCAAGCCTGCTAGGAAAGCCATAGGCGGGACGACTCAATGTGGCCTTTTCATAAGTGTTCTTCTTCTAGCATAATGGGATAAAATGAAATGTTTTTATCCCTTTGAAGTTTTGTACTGCTCTATTCACACTGTTACGTATTTTGTATTGTGCTTTTTTAATCTTGAAAGGTATAAAAAGGCTGTATATTCTAATTACTTTACTATTTAATTTTGCATTGTGTTATTCACCACTTGCAGAAAAGGTTAGATTGTACGTTACGTAAAATGTATATGATGTCGATATATTTCGCATGCAAATTTGTGCCTTTTAACTCACACCTTGTTTCTGTCTATTTCAGTACGGCAAGAGAAGCTGGGCCGAAACAGTATTCGAATTTAAAACAAGCAAAACTCAGAGGTTGCCAATATTAGACATAGCGCCATATTTCGATGCCACACAGACCTCGCAAGGATTCGGTCTAGAAATTGGGCCAGCGTGCTTCTCATAGATTGATAGCTACTGACTGTCACGTACGATATTTTTAAATCTACGAATTTTATATATCATTCATATGCTGATTTTATATAGTGAACTATTATGCACTGGTGATAAATCTTGCTTCTACTCTTAAAGAGTACAAGGAGCCTTGAAGACCCTTTCAGAGCATAAAATTGCATTTTAATACTGGTGTGTCTGTTTCGTAAACCAACTTTCAGGGCAGTATTAAAGCTAGAGTCGCAGAGTGCCCAAAGATTCATCGCGTTCTCTTTGCAATTTAACATCGAAACAGCAAAGCGATTGCTAAAGGACAAAGAATGACGTTGATACTTTTGTACAAAAGACTTATTTCTGCAGTAACTCGTATTCCTTAGAAGAACGAATCAGAACATATCAAAAAATACATCAGATTTAGTTTGTCAAAGAGAAACGGCAAATCTCGGGAAATCGCGCGAGACTAGCTTTCCTTGAGGTTCTGCACCTCAAAAGTTCGACTGTCGGGACCAGGCGCGAATCACTGCCAGCAATTTATGTGTTCATTTGGGGGTCTTCTTTAATCGACAAGCCCTGTTTGTTACATCGAAATTTACGCATGCGCAACGAGAGCCTTATGATTATGAAAAGCAAATAATACGAAGTTGGTCTGTTTCGAACAAAACCGAATGGAGGCTGGAAAGAATACAGTGGCATGTCCATTTTCTAAATAATAGATTGTGGCTGTAACAGGATCTCTAGGAATTTAATGAAAGAATTTATAACGATCCGTAAATTACTGCAATTATGCAATTACGATTCGTACAAACAGGGCAGACCATTTCCCATCACTTCGCCGGAAGTGGGTCACGTGATGTGATAAGCTACCAACTGCCATCTAGTCTTTAACATGTATGTTATTGTTGCTATTTTACATGATTTCATAATGGTGCTTGATTCAATTTTTAACAATATTTGAAGTTGTAGTATACAACATATATTGTAATCCGTCCAGTCCTTATCCCTACCTCCGTAGTCAAGAGCTAAACGAGGCTAGAACAGTACTTATGGCCCATGTAGGATGCAACTCTGAAAATAAAGTGATGGTCAGATGTTTTTAACGCGTTGTGTTTTGTATTGTGTAGTGCTTTGTTCTTGTTTGTTGTTTTGTAAACATTGCCGTCAAATAGCCCCTACAAAATAACTCTGAATACATTTTCACACCCATATCAAGAATCTAATGTGAACGTGCCCTTCCATATATAAATATATATATATATATATATATATATATATATATATATATATATATATATATATATATATATATATATATATATATATATATATATATAAATATATATATATATATATTTGTATATGTATGTTATACTAGTATATATGTTTGGGTGAGTTTGTGTGAACTCTATCAAGCTCTTTGGATGAATACTTGCTATTTGCATCCAGAAATAATTTCTGATACTTTAAGAGCAGGAAAATCTAGCGTCAAACATTAAATCGCTTAATGGCTTTTAAATGGGCTTTTAAGGATTTTCTGTCCTAGAATATGTACCGCAGATAAACACTCAAAATTCACGTTTGTCACATACGATGGAGCAGAGGATTTTTTGCCCTAATCTGCAACATCCTTAGCGCATTAAAAGCTAGATCGTACACTTGGCCACATCTTTGCAAATACCTTCCTATCATAATAATGTCTTGAGAAAGTTTATACTCACAGCTGTTATTCTTACCTGGTTTAACCGCCCCTCTTCAAGTATTTTTACCGGTATTAGCTGGTATTGTAAGCTCAGAACATGGCAGCACACCAGATGCTAATGTGCCAAGGGCTGGGGTTGTTATGCGTGGGAGGAACTCTCGAAATTTTGCAAGAGCTCTTTAAAAGTTTGCGGGTTAGATCCTATTTCTATTGCCAGACTTTATTTTAATTCATCGCAAAACCCCTTGTTTGCGTGGTCAACTACTTCTCGTCATCTAAAGTATACTTACTGCCAAGCAAAGATATCGTTCGGATGTCTCGATCCTTATCATGGAACAATAAAAGTTATAAAAAATGAAGACAAAATATTGATAAAAGTGATATATTTATTACCTATCTTAAAGGTTTCCTCAATTCGTATAAGTATTGCCTTTGTTAGAAAGGTGTCCTTAAGTAAGCCAGATTTTTGGCGCGTTGATGACATGAATAGGCAACATATAAAAGCGGACCACGTGGCTCAGATTTGACGCGAAAGGGAACCTTTAAATACTAAAGAGAAGGGTTATTGTAGCATAAATGAGAGTTACCAGTAAATGCAACCAGTACCGGAAAAAGATATCTTTACAAAATATAAAATCAGTATAACAAACCTTGACATGGCGGGGAGCGAGCACTTGGAAGGTTATTTGATTTATAAAAGAAAAAGAAACAACACTTTCGCGTGATCAACTTCAAAACGTCATTCGTTTTATTATGGTTATCTGTTGAAAAGTGTAACAAAATGATATATACATACAATGTCATCAACAGTGCAAATATAAATATGATTATGATCATCATTTGTCAAAGCTCTTCACCATTTTAAGGTTTCACTAAACGGATATGAGACTAACTTTTACCGCCTATCAATATTAACTATTTTATTTACAAGTACTTTGAAAAAGAATACGTTTTACCTATCAATATGTCTTAACCGAAAGAATTATATTGATCTAATTCGACCTACTTCGCCGTTTAAATAGATTTATTCGAGTTCTGACATTAAGTTAGTGCAAACAATACATACGTATTTCTTACTTATTCCAAAGCAAACAATAATATTGCTTTTTATCACTTATAAAGCATTTACACATACTATTAGAACACATAGTTTGCGTTTGCATTGAAATGTCTTTGGATATATGCTATGAAACCTTTGAAAACAGTACCATAGATGGAAACCCTATAGGCAGTTTGTGTTTCCTTAATCCGAAAACGTTAAGGTTCGAGATAATACTTACGGAGTAGTGATCCTCGTGATTTCAAAAGGCTTTATTTGTCTCAAATACACGTCACTTAAGCAGATATTCTTTTTTAAATACTTATGGGTTAGATATTTAAAATTGAGATATACACTCACTAATAAGGTCATATATTTACATATATGCATTGATTCCCAAGTAATTCGCAGAGAAAAGAGATGGAACCGAAATGTGTGTCCTAAAAAGAAGCTTTATGACCTCACTCAATATCTTAATGAGTGCAACTCCTTGAAAGTGGCGGAGCGATGTTTTGGCATATGCACGTCAATTAAGCAGATATTCTTTTTTGAATAAGTATCGGTTAGATATTTAAAATTGAGATATAGACTCACTAATAAGGTCATATATTTACATATATGCATTGATTCCCAAGTAATTCGCAGAGAAAGAGATGGAATCAAAATGTGTGTCCTAAAACAAAGCTTTATGACCTCACTCAATATCTTAATGCCAAAAAAGCGCGTGCTCGTCAAGGTTACATATTATATCATGTACGTAAACACACACATACACACACACACACACACACATATATATATATATATATATATATATATATATATATATATATATATATATATATATATATATATATATATATATATATATATATATATATAAATTAAGCGCCAGCATGGCTGTGCTTTAGATGACTAATGTGCATAGTTACTCGGTATACATACATTTCGAGGATTGCTTCATATAAAAATAACGATTTAAGATCCACTTCCTACTACCTACGATACTATCCGTATGAGATGTTATGCTGTTTCTTACATCAATGAAAACAGCCATGCTTAGTTTACAAGTCCAGAAACGTTTAACAATAAATAAATATAAATATAACAGAGTAATTTGAGACCTTTCCTTCCAGATTTATGAATCCTCATCGAGACGAAAATTATGAGATTTCATGCTCGATTTCCCCGCATGTGATTGGTTAACCCATTGATTACAGATCCCCTTTACTGACCAGGCCCCTACAACTATTTTAGGCCTTAACTTGCCCTTTGGCTTTGAAACGCGAGTTGCCAATTATTCTGCGAACAGCACTGTGAACATTAGAATAAAACCTAGTAAGTGAAGGAAGTTATTCCTACTTCTGGAAGCGAAAACTTACTTTGGTTCAGCACTGGACGTGTTTGTTACCCCAGTGAAACAGGGGAACATTAGATGAAGTACCAATATGAGCTTCTCGTAGTTAAAGGGTTAAGAATCAAATGCTTGTGGAGCGTAATGACCTACAACAACATCAACATCACAGTGCTTATGAACCTAAAATGGTGTTGAAAGTGTAATGCTTATTAGTGGAAAATGATACAGCCATTCCACCTGAATTAATGATCTAACCTTTCAAGTAGGTACATTTCTGTACAGACATGTCAAAATTCATATAAATGGATGTTGGTTCAAAGTTGTTTTTTTAATCCATTTGCATCAGGAGTGCAAACCTAGTCAGGCTGACAATTTTAGCCATAACTCATAAATTACAAGAAGCATTATAAAAAAATCCAGGAACATGAAGTTTTATGCAAATGTTTCTCAAAACATTGCTTAATGAAAAGATATCTCCTGAGTCAGACCATGAATATGCTTATAAGAGGTGAAAGTGTTTCATACGCCAGTAAGTGATTGATCACTATGTCAAATTCGCTTTTCGGTTTTATCGTTGTGGGCATAAAGATGACGTATTTGACCAAAACTAGTTTTGCGTCATTGTTCCCACACCTATGTTCAGCCAAATGCAACAGAAACGGCGACGATGCATAATCAGAGTGATGGTTATGATGGCAAATTTGGGCCTTAACCCATTCACACTTAGAACTCCACTAGAACATAACGTCTGCTACTTTTATACTTTTGAAAATAACTTGAGAACAAAGCGAAAGTTCACAAAATATTTGAAGGAGAGTTGTAGTTTGGCTTCTGATAAACATTTCTCCTTCAAATGTTTTCCAGAAAATGCTTTTGAAAGTAATATATTTCCAAATTTGTCAGGCCTGTTTTGGCTGCTCTGAGTGTTAATGGGAGATACGTTCTTCCCCAATCATACATAGACTCATTTTCACTTCTTTTTGTTGGTGTTGACGAAATTCCATGCTGCAATTGCCTTACTCTACTTGAGGAATATTTCGACGAACGGTATTTGACGTTCAATCTTCTTCAGCAATTGTCTCAAGGTATATCTGGAATAATTCACATTACGAAATTTTGGAGGTTGTTGACGTTCAATTACTTGTAGCAATGGTCTCTGGCTTTATCTGGAATAGTTGGCGGTGCGAAATTTTGGCGGTATCTGATGTTCAATTCTATACATTTATTGTCTCTAGGTATATATGGCATATTCACCGGAACGATATCTTGGCGATATTTGACGTTCAAATCCATGTTGCTATTGTCTTTCCGTACATCTGGAATAGTTCACTGTACGAAACTTTTTGCGGTATCTGACGTTAAAATCTATGCTGTAATTGTTATTGTAATTGAACGATATCTTGGGGATATCTGAGGTTCAAATCCATATTGCTATTGTCTTAGCGTACATCTGGAATATTCCGCGGTACGAAATTTTGGCGGTATTTGATTGCTCGCTAAAAAGAGAAGAGCTAGCTCAGTATCCTATGGCACGCTGGTTGGTGTACGGGATTGGCATTGGCCCGCCATTGCCTTGCATGTTGACCTCTGCCCACGGCACAGAGTTGCCATAGGCTCTATTCGTGTAGTGTTCGGGCTCTGGCTCATAGGTCAAGACTCGTGGAGGTCCGTACAGTTGGCCCCAGTTCCAGAAGTTTCCTTTGATCTCATCATTCTCGGGATCTCGCCAGCAACACATTTTCTGCTTTTTCAGACACCATGCCGCAACAAAGCATATAATCGTCACGAAAATCACCAGTAGCGTTATTCCAATAAGAAGACCTTCAAACATGCCGGAGCTTTGTGAGTTGCCCATTTTCTGAAAATGAATAAATAGTGCCATTTGGCGTCTTAGTAAATATGGCAATTAGAAAATAACATTAGGAAATACAAAACTCAAAACGGTCGTTGAGGGTGCGTAACCTTATCACAGTCAATACATTTTTTGGCATCACGTGACAGGAAGACCATACTATTTGACTGAAAATGCCAAATGATTGCCAATTGATATTGTAGCAACTTGATAGGTATCCCACTTCTAAAAGTTAGGCAAGTTATCCCGGTAACCAATTTAAAGGTTATTTAAATAGTCTACACAGTTCATATAGAATAATGTATGATTTTCTTCAGTCTGTACGATGGTTGTCCCAATTCATTGATAAAGCCGTGGATCCCATTCACGTGACGGTCGCGCGGGAGATACCGCCATTTCATTGACGGCCAGCGGTGCCGGATATCCGGGATAGTACGTTCCTTTGACCGGATCAGGTCTCCAGGCGGGATTGCTTGCAGGTCCGTATCCCTTGATATGTCCCCACTCCGTCGGGTGCATGCCGCCACCGCCCTCGGGCTGGTCGTCTCCGCAGCAGTTTCCGCCACAGCAGTGCCTGCGGCAACAGTAGAGCAGCAGTATGACAATGACAGCTAACAGCACGCTGACAAAACTGATGATGATGATGGAGAGAGTGGAATTTCCGGGGCTCAAAGATACGTTGTTCCCCATTCTGCGAGATGTAGTTCTGAAAAAGCCAGCATCTCTCAGGGTAAGATAATGTAAATATGGATGCTTCACGCTTTAAAGATTACGGGTTAACTCGTAATGATAAATAATGATTAAGTTTGTTATAACTGAAGTAATTATAAAATAAAGTAATGCAGCAGTTAAAAGTTTGTTGCATTGCACATGGAGTGAAATACAGACTTTAAATTAGCAAAGTTCTTAGCCTCGATAAAAGCTTAATGCTTTAGACATGGGTGTGTTTCCCTTACCATCGAATGACATGTACGTTTCCCTTTTAGGATTTGCAGTGCTAACAAACTACAGGTAAGATAGACAAAACTAAAACGTTGCCATGCAATGCAGTTTTGATTAGATTTCGGCTGTCTTTTAAATTAGAACGAAAACTCCCATTCGAACTCGTTTCTTTTCAGCTTGGTAAATATGAGCTATTGCCATAAATATGATTTGCTTTATTCAAGAGCTTAATTATTAGTTCCATAATCTGCGACGTTTTAGAGTGTCATTCTTTATCGTGTGTTAATGAAAATAAATCCTAATGTTTCATCCTTACCTGCAGTTATTTAGTTCTCTGGTTTTAAACAGGTTAAGTGATGATAGAAAATAAATTCAGTTTATGAAATACATGAGATTTGATGCTCATGAATTATCTGCAAGATGCAAATTTTTAAGATGGTAAATATCACCATGTTTGTTAATTCTTGATCAACTAACCAAATATGATTACGTTCAATTACAAAAGTACTTTAAATAGATTGAGTAACCTTGATTTCCGAATAAGTAAGTAGAGAAATTATAGATAATTAAATATTACCAATAAGAAATATCATCCATTCGAATTCAACTGTAAAACATTTATGGAATTTTGCTATCATTGATGAAATTATGAAATGTATCTAATTGTGTTCAAACCTGCTTTATATATACATATAAATATATATGTATAAATATACATATATATATATATATATATATATATATATATATATATATATATATATATATATATATATATATATATATATATATATATATGTGTGTGTGTGTGTGTGTGTGTGTGTGTGTGTATTCATTTATAGAAGAAAGGTCTTGCTTACCTATCTCGTGTCTCAAGGTAGATCTCTTGTCCACTGTCGAGCGCTGCAGTAGATGTTTGCCTTGTGATGCAAAACCAAACTAAATACCTGCTTACGATTTTGTCGTAGGTGTTAAAACAGAATAAGGGAAAAATGCATACGCTTCAATCTGAAAAGTGCCCCGCCCAATCCATTCTAAAGGGCTATTATTCGGCTTCCTCTCTGTGTGACAATGCTGCGAGGAAGGTGACAGGTCCAGACTGGTGTTATCTTACGGGAGCATTGTACTAGCCTACAACAACTCATGACGTCACGTTTGGGTGGTATTACACATTTGACCCTTTTTGGAGGAATTACTTCTGAATGCACAATAATCTTAATAGTCGTGATACGCCCATGCAGCTGTAAGGAGAAACTACATCCGCCGACTGCGTAGTGTTTTTTGAGGTTTAAGGCAATATTAACTCTACATGTGGTCATTTCCTTTCGCCCGTCGCAAAGGGAGTACTGTGCAATGCATGTGTGTGTGTGTGTGTGGAGAGAGAGAGAGAGAGAGAGAGAGAGAGAGAGAGAGAGAGAGAGAGAGAGACCTTGTCGTGGACCTCACCTCTGAAATGCAATTACGCATTTCACTAATTAATGCGTCACGTTTCAATGGATAAGGAGTGTTATTGGTCTTAATTAATCGATTGAAAATAGCTCGGTGTCTCATACACCACTAGGCTTTCTTTGATGCCAAGACCCACTTTAAAAGTGATTAGATGCAGGTGGAGCATGATGTTTGTGGAGTTTAATTACGCAGTGAGATGAAGCATTTTATTATGTTTGTGAACCTGCATAAACCGTTTGGTTTAGGTAGTTTCTAAACATAAACATAAATCATTAATTATGATTTCAAACGAGGTTGGGAGATAACCTTTTTTTGCATAGTGTTTGCAGATAATGAATATATTCGTTGAAATATACTAGCAAAGTCGGTGGTCTCTAGTGATGTCGTCATGTTTATGATCCAAAGCTCATGGCATATAGGACGTTTGCACATGCCTCGTAGTCGCTATTTGAAGGGCTATTGCAAAAACTTTGTAATTTTACTTGACCATATAATTACAATATTACACAATAACAATATCTAGGTGGTAAATGTTCACACAAATTACCTAATACATTAACACTATCTTATAAAAGTGGTCACGTTTCTTTCGAATAGGGCACCCATGGATACATGGCTCTTTTTCGCCGCTTTCCCGGCCGCTCATCCGAAGCGCATGGGCTCTACAGCTTGAAGGTATCCTAGCAATGGGCCAAACATTTTTATTTATCCATATATCTAACATGAAATGTACATTAACTCAAAAAAGGTTCTATCCTCATTTGGTTCTGAAATTGCTCACAAGGTGGCCACAGTGACATGTTTCTAATTTATATGATTCTTGCTAATCAGGCTGACCACACTTGGCGCCATCTATGATCAACTAACAAAAAAATAACACTAGAAAAACAAAAAAATGAATTTCATGGGAGCATATTTTTGATTGAAACCTAGACTTACTACAAGGCTCTGCCCCGTATTAGTTATTAACTGCAACCGATGATGACTGTGTCGCCATCTATAGTTTAGTAGTAATAGTACGCCTACATACTAGTATTATCTAGATTAGTTGTGCAATTATGTTTGCTTTACTCAGTCTGATGACCAGGTTTGAATGAAATCTTGCGGGAAAATTGGCATTTAATATCAATGGTCAATCTTCCAATTACTAGCATCTGTAATACATGTATTTCGGTGATAATTGGATAATTGTATCAATATATGTTAACTTCACTAAATTACCTGTAGTTTATGTAAGAATTTTCAGAACAGAAAGCAGATCTCTCCCAAACATAACCCTTATCCCGAGGAATGCATCAAACCACAAGAAAAACACAGAAGTGTTTACGTCTACTCTTACGAGAATTCTGTTTTACAACAAAAAAAGGGGGTTGTTGACCTATTTAGAACATTAAGGGCATTACCCTCGCATCGTAAACCACCTATGATCAAGCTTTGTAAACAAACAGAGTAGGTTCCACACGTGCTGGTACCTGTGTGTTTCTATAATAAGGGTTGGGCTCTCTACTCAGCCAGATAATTAACCTCGTCGTGAAACCGAGATGGATAGTAAACATCTCAACCCATCCAACTAACACTTTGTGAACCGATACACTTTTATCTATGATAAGTATTACTATTGTAGGGAGGGGCCACGTAGATTCAATACATAAATGTTTTGTCGTACAATGGTCATCGAATAAAGTCAAGTAGTTATAATTCTCCTTAGTGAGCTTTGATAATAGGTATGGCTGGGGAAATATCAGAAGGTACCTGCAATGAAATAACTTCCGATCGTAAATAGATGGATAAATCAGAGATGAAATCTAAAATCTCATATTCCCTGTACTTATTCTGCTTGAGGGCAGCGGTGCGCAATCGACAAACTTGTAATATGCACAAACAACACAAATTTAAGTGCCTACGTGCACTGCGTTGTTGACATGGATATGTTGTGGCACTATTTCGGGAAAATGGGCAAATCCTATTGCAGTTCAAGCCACACAGCTCAGTCATCCCTTGACAACTCAGGGAATATCTTGAGAATAAAAGCAATATTCTAAGGGAAAAGGAGGCGTGTCCCTAGCTGCAGAGATACAGTTTTAGAGCAAAAACAGGACGACAGTCCACCAAAGGCTGTTTGATAGTTCATTGTGTATGTATGTATGTTATTGACTGTATTTTCGTACAAAAGTATCATACATAGAATTTCTTATCAAAATACAAAATTAAGTTATCCAGAATTATTACAACAGCAAATTGATTAGTAGTAACGAAACTTACAATATATTATAAAGTTTAGAAATGCATGAAACTTATCTGGGGCCAGATCTAGAAGTAAAATGAGTCATTCGATTGTTTTTGAGATTGTGTAGATGTCCTGGGCTCAAGGCATGATGTGAATTACCACTGACTCGAGGTAGGTGTAGTAGCTTAAAACACAACTCTAGTACCCTATACAATAGATAACTGACACGCCATTATGATTTAGTAGAACAGTGACGAATAATGAAATTCCAAATCAAATCAAGGTTGGAAAATCCGGTATCACTGAAATATGATAATCTCGGATGGTGGGGGTTTGCTAAAAATCAAGCTACGCCCGTCACCCTAAATTGTGCTCATGAACACTTAGCCAATCAGACGCTGGCAACTAAAATCTGAACACCAGAGGTGCTTATTCATGCAAAAGGAACATGTATTTAGTATTTCATTTAAAATATATTTTTCTGACATGTTACGGCTTAATCGAGAATACCCAGTCGTTAGTGTTGTAGTAAACCGGAGTAGCCGCGGAAAACCACCACCTAAGCCCAAGCCCCGAGCAAGATTCGAACCCATGTAACTTATCTTAACATCACAAAAACAGGAAGGAAGGTAAAATGATGTTGACATTTGATTCATTGCTTTCTTAATACCTATATCTTTACGTGTTATTATGCTGATTGGACAATATGCACAATATGTAATACTCTAATGTAGTATGTACCTTTCTCGTCCATATGAACAATTGTGACAATTAAAAATGATTTCAATATATATATATATATATATATATATATATATATATATATATATATATATATATATACATATATATATATATATATACATATATATATATATATACATATATATATATATATATATATATATATATATATATATATATATATGTATATATATATATATATGTATATATATATATATATATGTATATATATATATATATATGTATATATATATATATATATATATATATATATATATATATATATATATATATATATATATATATATATATATATATTCGAACCCAAGCAGTGCTATAGATATTGGAGGTGTAACAGAGCTGCACGTACTTTCTAGTTGCTGGTTCGAGTTTGTCATGAATAGGTATGATTTACTTCAGAGCGACATGAGGCGCGCCTAAAGGTGGTTAACAAGGCTTCACTGATCTCTCCTATAGAGCCTACTTAACAACAAGTTGCTTGAGTGTCTGCCTCAACAGAAAAGATTGCCTGCGCTGTTGTTGACTGTCTGTGGGACGAAGCGAGCGCTTGGGCGTCAATGGAAAAGCCTGGCTTCCGAGAACACCTATCGAAAATACTTTTCTCTCATAGGCATCTGTACGACTCGATGATTGTCCCCTAATGGGGGAGTCCCACTTACGACTTTAAGTGTTAGACAAGCTGCGAATTGGAATTTCGCAGCTTGACTTGCCTTTTCTTAGCTTATCGCGGTTGTTCGCAGTTATTCTTAGCTTTTTGTAGCTAAAACCACGATTCTTAAATAAAGTTTCACATGGAAAACATTTGTGCTCGACAAAATTGTTGTGGTAGTGATATGTTTTTGTCGTACATTGACGTACATATTTGAACATCATTTCGTATACGGTCGTATATTTTCGTACATTGTTGTGGATTGTTGAACATCGATTCGTGACATATCGTACATTTTCGTATGTATTCGTACCTTGACGTACATTTTCATAAAGGTAATAAATGTACCTTCTGACTTGAACTTTCACAATAGGTTTTCATGACCCACTTTATCATGAAATAACAGGTTATTCGGCCAAAGTAAACATACGAAGTCACGGATTGATGGTGATTTAAACAAAAATCGTAGTGCTGTTACGAATCTTTGAATTTTTTAGGCGAACATGTTCGTATGCTGACCAATATTGTCGTAATAAGACGTACACGTGGCGTATATATGCGTATGTACGTCGTATCAATACGTGCTTAGTTCGGCCAAAGTAAACATACGAAGTCACGGATTGATGGTGATTTAAACAAAAATCGTAGTGCTGTTACGAATCTTTGAATTTTTTAGGCGAACATGTTCGTATGCTGACCAATATTGTCGTAATAAGACGTACACGTGGCGTATATATGCGTATGTACGTCGTATCAATACGTGCTTAGTTCGTATATATTCGCACACATGCGCACCTTTAGATTCGTACACAAGTACGACTATGTTCGCCTATTTACGACAAATTACGATATAAAACGTACTGTGTCTCACATATTAGGATGTTGTCGAACATCATTCGTAGTTAGTGTCGTGAGATTTCGTATAATTTCGTATCTTTTTCGTACAATTCGTATACATAGTGCGAACGTGATTGTCAACAGATTTTGAACAAATTCGTGGCTTCTCTCGTAGATTTGACATGTTCAGAAATTCGTCCATAAAATTCGTAGTGGGACTGCGCCTTTAGGTGCAGAATGCGTAAGGGTATACCTAAAACACTGTCTCCTTTAAAATAACCACTGAGTGAATTCCAGCCAAATTTGAACGTTCAATATCTATTTAGTATTTAATATCTATCTAGTTTTAGAACCATATGCTTCTGGAGTACAACGAAGGTTTCTTACAACTTTGAACAGTACACGTCTATCAGAGTAATATTTGCAAATATTTGAAGAGCGATATTATTAACTCCTACATGGTCACCAACTTTCAATGAAATAATTCAAAATGTATTGCTATGTTATAAACATATTTTCTTATGTGTCAAACCACGTTAAGCCACCAGATGTAAAAGGGTCCAAGGGATTTATTATACTTATACTGTACACTATGTCCACACGACCCTCGAAAAGAATTCCCTTGCAGACATGTTTATTGGGTGACCTTTTCAACTCACTCGGCAGCATACAGCCCTGACAGTCATCGTCGAACTATTGTGTTAAATTAACCTGACATACCATTATGATAATAATTAACAATAGAGCTTTTATCAAATGTCTAATCAGTATGAATAACCATATTAGGGACAAGCAAAAACATATATATATATATATATATATATATATATATATATATATATATATATATATATATATATATATATATATATATATATATATATATATATATATATATATATATGTTCAATATACTGACCATTCTATAAGTTATAGGCAAATCATTAGTACACATCACACTGAGATGTTAATTTATTAACACATTATTAAAAATAAATTATAAGACACATTCAATGCCCTTGTGTTTTCATCAATTCAGGTTAGTTAAGCTGTCTCTGAGAGCCTAGCGAGATAACCAAATCATCACAACTCACCTACTTCCTTTATGTTTGTGTACGTACTGACTGCGTGTGATTTAGGAATAAACAGAGTCCTGGATTAGTGAGTTTGATGAGATTGATAGGTACACAAGTGTACATATATTTCTGTTTTGATCAAATGTAAATCACAGTCATTGGCGTGCTTGCATTTATGTGATTAATCTTGAGGTATGCAAGATGCTACGACATTTTAATTCCTGTTTAACTTTCAGGAAAAGATTCGTTAAAAACGACACTGCAATGTAATGTTTACGTACGATATATGCGTGGGCACCTGTGTTCACATTCGCAAGTGGTCACATCTCAGAGGTTCACTGTGTATAAGGTTAAAGTGGTGCCAGATTATGTCTGAAATAAAGGAGTTATCCTCTAGTAGGACTTCAGAGTTAGGGGTTTCACGGTGTGTACAGATTCTGATATCCTAGGAGACTGCATACCTCTTCTTTGTACATCTCTCCAGTGTTATCGACATTCATGTACTCCCACATCTGTATACTGACTCAGTCACGTAAAATTACAAAAGAATAACCTCAGAACGACATCCAAAATATCTTAAGTAGAATATTCTCTAAAGCCACACTGATCTCTTAAAGTTTTACCTGAAAAGGATGTCAGCACATCTTGTTATGTTGCATTGAATCGTGAAAAGTGAGATGATGGGTGTTGGCTAAAACAGTTACTGCCCAGCATAACTACCAGTGAATAACTAGTGAATAGCTAGTGGAGAAAGGAGGAAAGGTTGGATTTCACATGTGATATGAATATATATATATATATATATATATATATATATATATATATATATATATATATATATATATATATATATATATATATGTGTGTGTGTGTGTGTGTGTGTGTGTGTGTGTGTGTGTGTGTGTGAGAGAGAGAGAGAGAGAGAGAGAGAGAGAGAGAGAGAGAGAGAGAGAGAGAGAGAGAGAGAGAGAGAGAGAGACCTGTACACCTTTGAAAAACACCAAAAGCGTTCACATTGGAGGTGATCACATAATGTTTAAAATATAAATGGGACCGCTTTCACTGCATGGACTATGTACAATTGTTTGGTAAGAAAAGATAATTTACCCATTTTGGCTGAACAGACTAGATGCAAGCCCTGTTCTCCATTGACATCAAATTTCATTTAGATAAATATCTTTTTGGTTACGTGAACACGCACACCGACTTAGTTTCCGTGACTACCACGGGGTTTTGGGTTTGGCCACCGCGGCTGGCCACGCCCGGTAACCCCTAGCCGTGTTTTCGCGCCTACCAAGGAACTGGGTGTTGACAGTTCACGCCTGGTTAAAACTAGTTCATGCCCTTACCAGGTTACTAGAATGCAGACACCCAAACATCTTCCGCTCTATGGTTAACTTTGTTCAGATATATCGCTTCCAGACATATATTATTTGTACATCTGTCCCGATAATACTCCGAAAGGTTACTTGGCTTTGGAGTTTGAAATTTCGTAAGAATCGCTATTTACTATATTGTTAATGGTGGAATATATCCGGGACCAGTTATAAGTGCTGAAGGAAACTATAGTACCCGGGGAATAACACTTATCCCCAAATCAATGATAAGCCTTTATAGCCGCTGTGGGTTTCCAACTCACGTATATGCAAGCACACTATCTAACAGCGGAATAGCTGTAAGACTGTGTGCTTAACCCTAATATAAAATCCTGCCCAATTTTGTGTTATTGGTTATATTCTTGATGTAGTTTGTATTTTCAAATAACCTGTATTATTTCGTTTCTTGAAGTACTATCTTGTATCATGAGGTATACTGCAAATATAAGTACAATACAATACTGATAACTTCCTCATATGCCCTGACAAGGATTCGAACACAGGCTGTGGTGAGAGACAGCACGCAGTCAGTGGCAATGCCTTAGACCACTCGGCCATCCGTACAGGCCACAATATATGATACAAAATATGCTGACATCAATTCTGGCGAAATACGTATGAAAGACCTAATATGGGTTATTGAGATACCTTGCCGGCAAAATGCTATACACAGGTAAAAGTTGTGTCCAAACGGGCCCATAACTGGCCCGTTTTTCGATCCCTCAATATATCGACATTTCACAGCTTGAAATCCTGCAACGGTCCCATTTTTTTATTATTATTTATACGGGCCCGCAACGGGCTCGTAACGACCCGTTATAACGAGCCCGTTACGGGCCTGTTATGATGGGTTCTGAGCCCAACTGTGTGTGTGGATTATAATGGGTTCTGAGTAACTGGCAACTTTCTCACGTGCCCCAGGAGGGATTCGAACCCGGACAGTGGTGAGAGACCTTGCAGAAAGATGAAACTCTATTTGCGTACTCACGATGTCAAAGGTCATCTATAAATGACCTTGAGAATACATCCAAGGTCATATAATATGGATAAGTTCATGAATGGCAATTGATTTCCATCTCGGAAAAAAATTGTACCCAAAATAAATCAGAAATATTTTTCAAGATTGTTGTGAAACCTTGGTATGGTCCATTCACTGATATGGTATTCGTTCTTTCATGATGGTATTCGTACGAATGTTCTCGGCGCAGAAAATCATGAAAAGTGTGTCAGCGGCACGGAACCACATCCGCGATGTTTATTTGGGAGTTATACTACGTAATCCAGGAGAAAAAAACAGTGAAAGATACACACATTCGAGATGAAATATATAAATATATATATATATATATATATATATATATATATATATATATATATATATATATATATATATATATATATATATATATTTTAATTTGAGCAGTTCGTATCGCAAATATAGAACACAAATGTTCTACGTGACTTTGAGGTAGACTGCTGTGAAAGGAAAGCTATATTTCAGGGTCTTGACTATAATTGTCAGATGTGCAAGAAATTTAGATATACCATGGGGTCAATTCAAAATGTAATCTGATAAAATATGATAACTATATAATATAAGAGAGCGAGAGAGAGAGAGAGAGAGAGAGAGAGAGAGAGAGAGAGAGAGAGAGAGAGAGAGAGAGAGAGAGAGAGATCGTCCCTTGAAATACACGATCGCTTGAGGAGAAAAAATAACGATGGCTCGTACGCGTAATCTCATTTTATTTGATTCGTTTCACATCGATACAATTTTCTGTTCATATAGAATAGTGATAACAATTAATAGCATAACCAAAAAGCATTTGTGACCGTTTCATAAGTTACGCACCACATATACAATGTGATATATACTTAAACAATTAGTAAAATAAATAAAAAGATAATTAATTATACAACAAATTATATTTCGGTATACCCGGCAAATAATTATAATCCGTTAACAAAATTTTCTGACGTAATGTTGTAAAGCATATTACCTAATAGTATTTACCGAATTTACGTTTTGAAATAGTAATATCATCCATTAAGTACTAGTGTGCCGACGCGCTTACAGGGATCTTAGATTGCTCGAGGATTACGTTTACGCAGTTATAGGTTTGAATAAAAATCAACACGCTGAAAATCCACCCTTTCTAAAAAGGTATAACCAAGCTTTATTGTTAATAAAACAACATTTTGTAAAGTTACGTATAGGGAAGTAATAGTAAACTCACCGGTATTTGCCGTGGCGTGTATGTGATGGTGTTTATGCGACCTCTCAGCTCGTACGTCTCGTTGATTCTCCTTTCCTTCAGTATGTAGCACCTGAATGCCTTCAGCGCTGCCAACGTCTACTCAGGGCGGGCCCCACCCAGATGACCTCAGCGACACGGCGAAGACGCGCCGGAAATAACACGCTAAACAGCACTTGTTGTCGCGGTCGGTGCACTATCAGTTCATAACATAGGAAGTTGAGCACTCTTTTTAAGGGGAATTGCTTTCACTCATAGACCGCCCCGCCCTTTGTGACGTATATATAAATATATATATATACGCAAAAAAATATTGAAACACAAACACAAACAACATATATATAATAGCTACACCTATTTCAGAGAGCAACACATAAGCATACTACTACTACTACTACTACTACTACTACTACTACTACTACTACTACTACTATTACTACTACTACTACTACTACTACTACTACTTCTACTATTGTGCTATTGTAAGAAACCAGGTTTATGTGAAACTTATATTTTTATCGTATCAATTTAGTTTAAACATGTACCACTCTGCCACACAGTATGAGTTGAATACACACAAATCAAGGGCCCGCAAGAACTCAAATTATTGTGCTTCCATGATATCGTATTTCCTATTCCGCCATGAGGTATCCTCATGGAGCCGAAAAGGTTGGCGGTATAGGAAATACGACTTCAAAAACAAGGACTTTATCCAATTGACTCGGCATTACATTTCAATATGGTATTATTCACAAGCAGGGCCCTTTCAGGATGTAACATATTTGATGTCGGTTCCCTCGCGGTCACCACCAATATATATTTTTTATTATCATTGTTATTATTAAGATCATTTATTACTATTATCATTATCATTATTATTATTATTATTAGTAGTAGTAGTAGTAGTAGTAGTAGTAGTAGTAGTAGTAGTAGTAGTAGTAGTAGTAGTAGTAGTAGAAACTAGTAACGGACATGGTAACAAGTATTTGGGAAGAATTCTGAAAATATCGAATAAAGTGTTTGAGTTTGTGCCGTATTTCTATGGCCGTAATAGTTACCTGAGCGCTCTTTTTCTGCCTAATGATCAACGAAGCGAGTTGTTTATATACAATGTAATCGCCCGGTGTAGCGTATGGAATGCGGATGGGAAGGAAATGGGTGCATGGCATCTGCCTGATCGTGGGAAGTAGATGATGGTAATAATAATGATTTTGATGTTGAGTACGTTTTGTTGTTACTATTTTTGTTGTTTGATTTTGTTGTTGCTGTTGTTGTGATGATGATGATGATGAAGATGTTGTTGTTGTTGTTGTTGTTGATGTTGTTAGGGACGATTAATAGTATGATGATGATGCCAATTATGATGATGATGATGTTGTTAATGTTGCTGTTGTTGTTGTTGTTGTTGTTGTTGTTCTTGACGTTGTTGGTGGTGGTCAGATGTCAAGGACGATGATGATGTTGATGGTGATGATAACGAAAACGAAGACGACGACGATGACGAGGGTAATGAGGATGATGAAATATATATTGTGAGTGAAATTATATCAAATAGCAAAGCCCTAATTAGTATGCACTCACATCAAAATGTGTATATTGTGATGGCTAATGAAGCATTTCCGTATAAATTTCTACACACTTACCCGTTATAATGGTTTGATAAAAAGACATTCTATTATTGTACATTGTAAATGCGATAATAATTACAGGAAATGGTCCATTTGGCGACGCGAAGAGCCTCAGTAGCACAAAATAACCTTTAATGATTTTCTTTTTTATATATAATAACGGGTTACACGGGCACAATTTACAGTTAGGTTGTTCTCAGGCTGTAATCGACACCATACCAATACTACTGTGGAAATACGTTTGATTTATTCATCTTACAAGAACAACAATTTACTTTTTCTCTTCTTTCTCGAGGTACACGTAGGTTCGGATTATGTTTTGATGGAGGCGCAGTTTTGACTGGTGAAAGACTAGTTGCCTTAAATCACCATGTTCACTTGGAAGTCAATCAAACATTCTATGTGATCGTTTCCAATACGTGAGGCTGTGTGAAGGGCAGCGAAAGTTTTGTTTTGCAACAGGAGGACCCCCCCCCCCCCCTTCACTCTTCGTAAAGAGGGGGTAGTTTTTTTTAGTTATTTTACCTTCAGTTTTGAAGGCGACCACCCGAACTCCATCCAAGAAAACAGACAAACTGATTAATAACCTATTTGATTAATATTATACAAACAGGTGGACAAACAAACGCATCAACAAACATGCGGAAATCGGAACTGGAAATCCGCCAGAGACAGTGCTCATCAGAAATCACTTTTTTTTGAAAGGAAAATTGAACAGATGCTTTGATACTACCATATCTGAAATGGTAGTGTTTTGGAATTTCTGTATTGGATTGCATATGCAGGAGTGGCATATGAAATGCACATTGAAAGTTATACATGTTTGCAATATATCATTATTGAGAACTAACTACATGTATGGTTTGGACGTGCAGAAATAGTTACCTTCATTAGTATACTTTATCAAGTCCTGCGTCGAATAAACTCAAATTTTCCTTATCAGCCAACCCTATTCATGTGTTATTTCTCGTTCTCTCCTCGCCCTCGAGTAGAACTGTTTTGTTTCTACCTATACCGGATTGATATGACCACGAATATCATAACCGGAAACGCAACCAGCAGGTCTCGCTTAACAGCCTGGATACAACTCATAGCACGGATGTTATCAAGAACCGCTCAAGAGGTGTGTTCGGTGCATATTCGTGCGCAACTTACTCTATCCTATAAACGATACGAGAGCCCTCATTGATCTTTGTCTCCTAGTGACGTCACACTGACACTAGATCAGGCGAGATTATGTGTGTCTAGGGCTTTGTAATGGGTCCTGTGGCAATTCGGTTTCTCGCAACCAATCCCTGTGTCGATTCATCTAAGATATGACTCTATTCTGTACGCTAGTTACAGATACCAGTCCCAATACATGTCAATACTTACACCTCTGCATAAGAGTTTACTGAACTCTCTAGTGTCACCAACTGCATTTACTTTATTGTATAAACTACCCCCCAACAGTGCTCTTTGAAGCTACCTATAACCCTATTTTCAAACATATACTTATCTTTCCTTTATACTCAGCTTAATGAGGTTTCCACTGCTTTTCAGACGTTTCGCTCGTAAGGAGTGCGCCCCCCTATGGATCTTTTTACAAACCATCCCCCTTAATCGCCCTTCTAGAAAATATCACAGGAACAGCCTGCGGTACACCATACAGCAAATCTTCATATGATTAGTTCATTTAGCAAACCACGTTAAGAACCCACACTTCCCATGTACCATGATATAAGCCTCATTATCAATGGTCCCAGTTGCTCAAGAAACCAACGGACTCGGGGGGTCCGTATTGTGTATTTGATTAGATAGAGATTGGGGGAACTGTTGCAGTGGCAAAAGATGACTAGGCGAGCACTATGAGCACAGGCAGAAAGCGGTCTGCATACCGTATTTAAATCAAGTGCCTACACGTACCTAGCGACACGAAAGGTAAGTTGTTTTGAACATATAGGGCAACCTGCATGCACTGAGTACGTATGTATCAAACACGTCTGACATATTTTGGTGTTCAATGAATCGGAATGCATTTGGTTAATTCACGTTCTTTTTGTACGAAGTCAATTTGTTAGGCACAACCGCATCCATTGAACCACGACACTTTAAGAAATCTCCGTTTAATTTTCCTGAAACTTTGCACGGTGATCTTCAAAACAACTTTTAATCAAATGATTTTTATTTGGGTCATCGACTGGGTCATCACAAATGTTTGATAAAAACTGCGACGTATGTCATGAACGTCTAATTCCCCAAAATTGATTTCTTTCTTGGCTAAATGTATCCCTTCAGAGATACTGTCACTGCCTAAAATATATTTCTGTCATGTTGGAGTTATTTTTTGTTGTTATATAGGAATTATGGGGTAAGATCAAGGAATTCAAGAAACAAGTAGTTGGCCCAAATTTGGTGTAAGTCAGAATTGCCGAGTTTAATTTTTATAAAAGTTACCCAATTCGAACCGTATTTGCCAATTCTTGGGTAGGATATTTGTAAGCAAGGGGTTCTCTTCAAAATGGCTATTGTGTCAGAGAAGTTGTTATAAATCATTTTAGTTTGTCTAATACTCAATAGGTGTCACCGGTTGAGAGTATCGTAAGACCTTAAACAATCCTCACGTAGCCTAGGTTCTAGGCTGTTCTAGATACATCTGTTTGGTATAGTCATTTTCACCGGGTACTCCAGTGTTCTGCACCACGAGCAACTGCTGGCTAGTCACGACTTGCCTTAGTTATGTACAGAAAAGTGACGAAAAGCAATATTCTAAATTCCCACTGGTGATACGTGATACTAAGCTTGGCCCGTTTTCGCCGCAATATGACAGAAACTTACGGTAAACGAAATTCTAAATCCAAATATGAGGGATTTCCCCTATAGCCGAGTGGTCGTAGAAGTATTTAGATTACTCGCTGTCTTTCTCCGCAACTGTTGTTTTTCTCTGACAATTCACCGAGAAACCAAAATGAGAGTCGCACAATATTTGAAAATGATTCAAATGTTGAGGTTTGACTGATAGTCCTTCTAATACATGCATGTTCTATGTAATGCTTTGTTTTGGCCGATATTTCTTTTAAAATTATATTCCATCGAATACTTTCCCAAACTATTCAGAAGGTTCTGGAGAACCCTGGAGGTGGTTGGGCCAAGGGTTCACTCGATGTCAAGACCATCTGTTGAAAACTTTTTAACTTGATCAAAATATCGAGCCTTGAAAATTGCGTTGCTTCCTTTGACTCATTCACATTTGTAGTGGACATTGGTCTGAAAAAAAATGCAAATAACTTAATAAGGAATATGCATGTAGTTAAACTAAAATGAAAAAGAGCACCTTGTTTGATATATTTCAAAACATCATTCTATCATTACAAATATTTCCATGACCATGAGTACGCAGCAGATGTGAATATGTTACTTTCTGCGCTGAAACTCACAAGGTAAATAGGAAAGTGACTGCCGCTTATGAAAATGGTGGATTGCTATGTCTAGGGTCGCATGTGAAAGTCTGCGTAGACACTAGCGATTCATATACTTTGGAATTGAGAATGGCTTTACAAGATATTCAAAAGCGAATTGTTGGTGGTTTCCTCGGCATTATTCGCCTTGAAATATGTTCCTAACAATGCTTTTTGCCTGAAAGATTTCACAATTTCTCACAAATTTCGCGAAGATGTCAGGTTGCGTTTGGCCCATGTGAGCATTAAGGGAGCACTAAGGAACACACTCCCATCGGAAGCGTACGCAAGGTATGACATACAGTATCTATGAGTATCTATGTACGTCAAGACAACAAAGCAATGTTCAAGGCAATTTTTGACTTAAAGGATGTTTCTTTTGACGGGAATAACAAATCGTCTACAAGTTTTTTTTAAAGTTATAACTCTATTTGATGATTTACGATCAAAGTCGCTAGAATGGGTGTGCACTTCAGATGCATACGGCCTTAATAAAGACGATGCTCTTTTGACATGTGGTATAGAGAAAACCACTGTTAAGAGCCAGACTGGGGCGACACCCTTCTTTGTGTGCCTGAAAAGACTTGGTCTCCCTTTAAGACCTTTCATTGAGACCTGCTTTTGGGCAACCTTCACTGGTCTTATTTCACTCTCCATTTCAAAGCATGGGAAGGAATTTGGAATTTCGTTTTTCTTCACTTTTTCTGCCATAGGGCGGCTAATTCGTAACTATCCAGTAGTGAGTAGTGGAGGAAACAGGAGTACCCGGCGAAAAACCACCGCCTAGCTCTAAGTCACTGGTAACTTTCTCACTCAATGCATGGGACCTCTAGCGGGATATAAACAGATCAACCAAAATACCTAAAACTTCTTCTGGGGGCCTATGTGACAATTGGTACGGCTCCTTTATGTTGTTTTTGATGCAGTATTTAAACTGTTATATCGCGACGAGACAGACATGGAACATAAGGGATCCTCCTCTTTACGAAAAGTTCCAAGGTGCCATTTAGTTTAATGCTTCACAACGCCTTATGTTTATATAGCGACCGGGCTGTCACACTCACGAGGATTACTAGTATGCGGAGGGTCGTGCGTATGGAG
>OZ012689.1:44597432-44767432 GCA_963942565.1 Maea johnstoni | reverse complement strand
TTTCATTATGCTACCATAACCAGTAAGATCTCGCCAGGCAAATGTTTTGGCTGGATTTAATGTAAATGTTTATGAGGGGGGATTACATGATAGGAGTTTCACCTCACGGCCTCCGAGTCTGGTCAATGGTCATAGGCTGTTAGATGCATAAGACCTTCCTTAGCCTAAGATATTCCTCCAACAAAGCTGCCAGGCTTGACCGTCATTACATCTCTATGTCTGGAACTACAACAAGTTTCTTTTGTTACTAGAAGTTTCAAACCAATCTGTCTTGTAAGTAATACCGGTAGTTAATAGCGTCCTTTGCCAGCAGGTCTAACTTATGCAATCTGATACAAGTTATCGGTGTCTTATTATTCCTAAACAACCTTAGACAAGGCAGAGACATGGATCTCTGGGCAAGGATAGAGATTCGTTTAAATAACACGATAGTGCTAAGTAGGACTACTGGTTAAAATAATGGATATGTTAAAATAACACCACCATACTTAAGATAGTCCTTCATATTTTTTGATCTTCCATATATTGCAGATGTCTCGTTTGAACGATTTTTCCGAGGTCTGCTTGGTTCGTTAAATCAGTCTTCCGCGCTGCGAGACCGCCTCCTACGTTTGGCCACCGTCTATATCGACTGCATGTCTGCGTGCGAGATCCCGCATAGCAAAAGAACAATGCCAATGGCCCAAACAATAGGCAATGATAACAATAGGATGGTGGACCTCTATCACGAAGGTGAGACCGTATGCTTTTTTCATTTGCTTGCTCCAATGTAGCCTGCCTACCAGGCCATATTAAAAATGTCATCCCTTGTGGATAGATGGCACTGCGGTATGCTAGGAGGGTAGTTGGAAATCTATTCACAGTAAACGCCCTCGTGTGGCAATTGCGTGAACTAAATGGCCAATAGTAGGCCACTAGTCCATATGTAGTATATAGGTGCAGGCATTTATACATAATAAAGTAAAATCAGAATAGAGCCTTGTAGCTAGGCTAGGTCCAATGGAATACTTTGATTTCCATCAAGACAGTTAGATAGCTTAGGCCTGCATCAGAGATGGCCAGAACAAAAGGCAATGATAACAATAGGATGGAGGACCTTTTTCAATAAGTTGAGAACATACGTCTTTTTCATGTGGTTGCTCCAATGGAATTACTCAATTTCCATCAAGATACATAGCTTTGGGCTGTAACAAAGATGCTTCATTCTAGTGGAGGGATTATTCGATATAGATGATCCTGTTAACCCTTCCAATGTTAAGGCTACGTTCGTCCGAAGGACAAGGACGCAAAGATTTTTGAAAACCATTACTTAAACCCTGTCATGTTGGTATTCATTGGATAGCTCTCGCTGAGTACTCTCAGTTGCATGATTCTGTATTAGCCACCAGCAGTATAATGGTTATCTTTTGATTTTCAATCTGCCCTACCCAGATTTTAAGCATAGAAAGATGGAGGTTAGGATGGTGTTCAATTCTTAACAAATTCAAATTCCTTGCTTGTTAGCGGTATTCATCACTGTCAAATCTGTCTTCTGAAATAGATAACTTCCCACTAAATCCATGTTTAAAGGGGTAACTTTGGATTGAAACTTATCAGTGGACTTTTTGATGCAATAGCAGTGTAACAATGATATTTCATTGACTATTAAGTCAACTAAAAGTAGCTTTGATAAATGATAGCCTGAAAACTACCTATCGTTTTGCACAAATTGATGCATTAACTCTTTAATACAAATAGACGCCAAATGGCGTCGCCGTACTTACCCCCTTAATCCCACGGAGCGTCTTTTGGCGTCGCTGCCATTACCCCCGTTCAGGCCGCGGAGCGCCTTTTGACGTCCTGAATAACGGCGTGCTCTATTCGCCAGCATGCGCTCGTTCGCATGCTTGAATGCGAGAATGCATTTGGCAACATCCAATCACAATTTAGCTACATCGATAGCCATCGATGTAAGCTATCTTGTGATTGGTTTTCGTCTGGGAATTCCCTTTCCTTATATGGAAAGTCCAGGGAATTCCCGATGACGAGTACGAGTCCTTAGCGATATGTACACAACACAGCGAATCCCGTGAATTCGCCGTGTTGTATACATACTACATCGTAAAATATGTCGGATATGGAGGTGTCAGAATGGTGAGTAATCTTTATTTTCTATATGTTTTTATACATGTATTTTAACATTTCAGGGGTATATCAATCATACTATTATGTACATGTACACCACTTTCCTGCTCTGCGCCACCACTACTGCAGCGCGCAACAATGTTGCGGGGAGGAACCCCCTATACAGTGCTGGGGAGTATGCCCCAACACAGCGCTGGGGGTTAAAGAGTTAAGGGATATTTGAAAATATGGTTGTAGCTAGAAATGTTACTAATTTTTGGTTTATACTGCAAATTTCTAGTTGTGTGATCTCATGTTTTAACTGTCTTAGTGCGAGATGTTGCAATATAACACCTGAACACTCACATCCTAAGCAACAATATAACACAACCTCATCCACGTAGATGACATCAAACAATCTCTCTTTCTTATATTCCAGTTGAGGAGGCTTTGGACGGTACAAGGTCGTTTCTGGTTTGAGGGATAGTCAATCAAGGACAAGAACAGCCATCGTTTTATATCAAATTGTTTATTTATGGTAGTGTTTAGTCCACTTTGAACTACAAATTTGGGGTCAAAATCATGATATTTTTATCTATACAAGTCATGATTACATGATAGCTTTCAAGGGTATCTGAAGGTCATAACAGGCAAACTAAGTCAGTTCACTCTTGAGAAATGAATTGAAGATGTGTCAAGCAAATAAATCATATATGTTCTGTCGTGTAGAATCTAATCTTATAGGAAAAATAGAAGTTGCTAGTGGCTCCATCACTTAACAATACGTCTATTTTGCAAACGTGCTTGAGTGCAACCAAAATGCACTACATATCAAATTTAATAAGCACTTGCAAAAAAGTGAAAAACTTTTTTTTCGATTTTGAATTCCTTTATATAGAGATTAAACATATTCACAGCGAAATGAAGAACCAACTAGCATTGCACACAAGAAACAGAACAACACTTAGAATTGCCTGATATTTACATATTACAGGGTATTCCTATCTGACCTATTCACACTCAGTGGTACAGGTGGTCTGAGAATCTAAAAATAATTCAACAACAAATCGTTTTTGGAGGAAAGTAGATTGCTACAAGTCAGTAATAAATGCCCTTCTCCGTCCTCAATCCTTTTTCATTCTCAAGAGGAGTCACATATCTGAATAAAATCCATTAAAATTCATTTTCTCCCCATAATAATTCATTATTTCCATCAGACCACCTGAATCTCTGAGTAGGAGTAGGGTCAAGTCACAAATGCCATTGGAGCTGTACAAAAGGTATAACAGAGAATGTAATGCATGTACATATGTCAAAATAATCAAAGAGCTTTTCCAAAGCTTGGAGAGACAATGTAGTAATCATCCCGACACAACTAAAGAGAGAGAGAGAGAACTTTTAAATCCACCATACTATTTACAATTACAATTTGCACACTTCTGAATGACAAAGGGAGTGCTCCCATGGGTGAGTGGTCTAACACAATTTTTTCGTGCTAATATCTAAATAATCTGCATATGAAAGTGTGAAAATCCTAAATGAAACTGTAGAATTTTAAAAATTTTACCATCATCAAGGGAGCAAGTTGATTTGCTACATATATTTCCTGTGCAGGAGCAAATGTTCAAATATCTTAAGCTGCACGTTAGATAAATACCTAGAGAAGATCACAAGTTGTAGCTCAATATGGAAAAGCTCTTGAAAAGAATGCATGATGTATTAAGTGGTAGGATATGGAAAGAGTGTGTTGATTGACTTCAATCAGTTACATTTATATTTCATAATAATTACAAGGGCTTCTTTATCACCCTCATTCTGTCTAGGTCAATATCATGATAATTGATCGCATAAAAATGATAGATGTCCAAATAAGATGTAGAATCAAATACCACCAACATCTTATCAAGAACTGGCAAATAACTGAAACGCCAATTAGATTGGAGTGTAGTACTTGCTACTGTAAAACTGGAAAGGATCACAATGTAAGATAACACATCAGTACAATTATTTGGATCAACTTGTCAACTTCATTTCAAAATATAGTTGCACAACTAATGTTTAGTCCCACTAAATATGTGTATTATAAGTTCATATTTTCATTTTCATCTTGTGAATTCTCAAAACATAACTTTCAGCAAACTTTTCCTATTTTACAGTATTCAAGTATATAACACTTCATTTTGTGACCTTATCTAAAGAGATATCCAACAACTCATAAACCTTGAAAATGGGACGTATTTGCATGAGCAGCGTTCAATCTGAAGATGTTACAACATACAATCAATGTCATGTTAGCCTTTCAAGCAAAGCTCCTTTCCATGGTAAAGAATTAATGAAATAAATCTTTTCACTCCAGAACCCACCTCAATATAAAACTGAAGACCCATCTGAAATCATGGATTCGAAACAGAATAAAAACTTCTCCCTAAGCCTACATTTCCTTATGAACAACCTTTTTGTCTTTATATTTTTCCATTCGAATACATGGTGTTATTTATAACCTTATAGTATTAGGGTGTTATTTATGATGAGCTGACTGAAAGGTACATGAGCTGACTGGAAGGTACAGTACTAGCTTTAAAATTTGGCAGATAAGCACACATTTCACACCTTAAAACATATCAACACCATGTAACTAAGAAATATCTTACATTTAAGATGCTTCACACCACATTACACAATCAGCATTACACTCATATTCCCAGAACACTTTTACAAAATTAGAAGCGATGACAAGATGTAGATCTTCAGAAGAAAAAAATTGAGGAGGGAGGGTTGATCTATTTTAGTAACATTCTTCAAATGCTCCTTCTACTTATTAAATTTTACAATTTCCTAGAAACTTGGTAGGCTGAATATCTATTGATAAGGCCAAGTGTTTGGTTATTCATGAAATGTATGCAGACCCATCACACAAATAGTCTTATAAATGATAACATTGTTTCAAAAGGCAAATTATCATTCGTAAAAATATTCTATACAAGAGTGTAATTCAAAGGACTAAGTTCATTTAAGACTTCATTCCTTTCTGTCAACATTACTCAAAATAAAACTGCTTTATAAGTATGACTAAAAAGAGATAAAAACTTCAAATCTTGGTTTTCAGTTATCTATCTCCAGTAGGGTAGGTTCCTTACCAGCTGATTTATAATAACTATATAAATGGGTTAAAAATGATTGAAGGCCTATGGGGAAATGAAATTGTAATTCTTACAAGATAAGAATCCTTGAAAATTACTTTGACCTATCTATGTACATCAGTAAAATATTCAACTTTAGATGGTGAACTTTAACCATGGAACCTCAAATAAAGTAACAAGCCCTTACCTAGAGAAATCCCACTAGCATGTTATTTCTATGTAGATTATAAAAGGATAGTAACAGTTGTATTCACAGTCAGTGAATTTAGTATAAAACCCTTTAAAATGCCATAGGAAAATAATCACCATATTCAATTCATTTCAAGGACAGTTTTTGAATTCATGGATAAAACATAGATTCCTGACAACTGGCTGATCTGTTGGTTATTTCATTCTTGACAAATTATCAATTGTAATACCACCAACAAGCATGATTAAACAAAGAACATTGTCAAATGCCCCGATATAATGAAACATACTACTGCAGTATATTTTTAGTTAACAGGGTATAGATTTCATTAAATCTGCTTAGTCTTTAGAAACCATACTATAAATCTATGATAAAATGCCAATGTACTTCATAAAATATCCATGAATTCTGTTATTGTCTGTGATAAGTGAAGTCATTTTCTAAGTAAAAATACATTTTGGTTGCATTTATTTGTACTTATGGATGTTATTCCGTGTCATAGAAAATAGAGCCATCATGGCAGGATAAAAATCACGGATGGAGTAATATGTCATGGAGGGATAGATATTCTGGATGGAATTCATTCTACAGGACGTCATGGAGGATAGAGTTCACTTCATAGGACGGAGAAAGTGAAATGGAGAGAAGTGTAGAAAAGACAGGATTTGACTATTGTAGTAGGAGTATATATGATGCTATAGGAAGCTCAGCAGGATCAATCAATCAATCTAACCAAAACTCTTCTACAAACTGTACAAAGCAACGGGTACAAACACAAGGTTATAACATATTTACACAATATCACCCCAGTGGCCCTGTATTACAGGGTTCTAGGGGCGAACCTCCTCTTCTTAGTTTACACATTATCCTCCAGGTGGCGCTAGCGGTGTGAGGGATGAAACTGATCTTCACACCCCTTGCGACATCTGGGCCTGGTTGCATAAAACTTAACCCTTCGAATGATGAGACTACTTTCGTCCAATGCACAATGACACAAAGATTTTTGAAAACAATCTAAAGCCTGTTATGTTGGTATTCATTGGAAAGCCCTCACTGAGTGCTCTCAGATGAGTACCTATTTGCCAGGGTCTCAGTCATTTTTCAGGGATTTCTGCATCATTTTGTAATGGTGAAATTAACCATCACCAGCATAAGGGTTAAGATCAAGAGATCCTTAATATTTCCTTACAGGCTGAGATTTCCATCAATTCTATTCATAAAGTAACATTATATCAACTTCAAGGATAAAATCAAAATCAAGGGAAACCTTAACACATAAGGGAATCTTAGGGGGTTCCTTATCATAAGATGCAAACAGGCCTTAAGATAAAGCCAATACTGGGACATCTTTCAGATGTATTCTGTACTGGTAAAGCATAAACTCTAGGAGTAAATCTTACACTCATGTACATTAGTTTGTCACAGAGTAGCCAAGCAAAGAAATCAATTCATTCAATCATCACTGCCATCAGACTTGCTCTGCATATTAATTGTTTTCTAAGCGGACGTTATTTAATGTCATACCTATTCCCTAAAATCATTTTTATAAGCACATTGCACAAACTTTTCCACTGAGTTACCCACTAAGGTCCAGTGTGCCAAGATGATCTGGTTAAATGTCACTTAAAATATATGAATACAACTTTGCTCCAAGTTATCCAGAGAAACGCAGGTCTTCATATACTTCAAGGCTATTTTGTGCACTTTTCAGACCACCTAGATATTAACCCTTCTGATGCTGATGCTACTTTCGTCCAAAGCACAAGGATGCAAAGTTTTTGAAAACTCCTAACCCTGTCATGTTGGTATTCATTTGATAGCTCTCGCTGAACTCTCTCATATGAGTACCCATATGTCAGGGTTTCAATCATTTCTCGAATTTTTTGCACCAATTTGTATTGACAAAATTAGCCACCAGCAGCATAAGGGTTGAGGCATCAGACCAATATGGGAAAAACACCAGATGCCTTAAATTGGGCATCACATCAATGCAAATCAATGAAGAGATATGAAAACACCTCAGCCAATCGGAATAACCCAATAAATGCCCAGATCTAAACATGATCAACCTCAGTTTTGTGATCTCAAATCTTTCTGAATTCTTGAAGACACTTCTCAGAGCCTTGGGCATAACAGTTCAGTACAACATTCTCAATTCACTTCTCTGATATTCTATGAATGACAGTTCAAGACTTCCACCTTAAATCATCAGCATCGATAACCTGCTAAGAGCAAGCAAACAATGGTAAAACATTCACAACCTCAACACAATCTTGTGAAATAAGGTAAGGCAATACCATCTACAAACTTCTACCAAGAAATTATGAAATGTTTGCAAATAAACTGCTGCTGCATAATTAGCAGCACAGATCTTTAGAGACATGTAATGCCAGGACACATTCGTACATTGTAGGAAAATACCTGCAAGATTTAATATGGGCTATTTATCAAGGTGGATGTCTTGGAAGGTGATTTTTCAGAAACCACAGCAGTGAGCCAAGAAATCAATTCGGCATGAGGCTGCATGCAAGAACCCAAGAGAGTAGGGTTTTACTCTCATTCTCTTTTCCTTTGAGGTGAAGTTGACATGATAATCATTTTCTTGCAGACAGCGTCGTACATCTCCACCATTCTGTATCTCAGAAACAGTCTTTATTTACATTGATGAACTCCAGTTCCGAATTCCTCCACCAGGTGGCATGGTCACAATTAGTGTCTTTTCCAACCACCAGGTGGCCATTGAACTTTTCTCGTTTCTCCATTGCTTGGTCCTCAGGGAGCAAGGCAAGTTATAAGTAATGTTCATACATCCTTACCTCGCCCCCAATGGCTTATTGCATTTCACATTGTGTATTAAAAAAAAATAGAAATGTGTGGACGTTAAAAGGCATTGTGGTGAAACTGGTGATTTTCCTACACCCGCTGTATTTCCGCATATTCAGTGCCATCGTCATAGAGCTGAATAGGTTTCCGACTTCGCGGAGTATCGTCGAGAGACAGGTCAGCGTAGTGTAAGTTCTCTACATTGCGATAGCGAGGCTACAAAAGACACAACAAAAAATAATCAAACTCAAATATGTGGGGGAAAGTACCCAGTGCACAGCAAAAAAGCAAGCTCCCTTGTGATACCTCCCTCGAAGCATGCCTTAGCCATATTATTTTAGCAACAGAATTTTTTTGTAATTGATCACAAGAAAAATTTAGGATTTACAAAATAAATGTCTTATGATCAAAGAACAACTCGGCAAACAAGTTAGTTATTTCCAAGCCCCTTTTTAAAAATCGACAACCACAATTTCATTTTGTGAAAATATGGAGGTGCTGGATGACTAAGGCATTCTTAAAGGTGAGAGGGTGATCAGGAATGTAATAGAACACTATGAACTGTAATACAACATCAATTTAAGTGACAAAACAAGTGCTGAAACAAAACAAAAGCAATGATAAATACAGGAAATCAGGAATGTAATTAGAGATAAAAGTTCTTAATTTTCCTTTTGTTTTAAGTACATGACTTCCAGGAAAGAGAGAGAGAAAAAAGAAAAAATCATACGAATCTCGGAAAACCTATTCAAAGAAAAATTCTTATAACAAGTTGCAGACCAAAATTTTTAAATGGATAATCTTTTCAAACAATAACGATTTAAGTTATTTGATTAGGCAAAATACAAACTGAAAATGACAGTAAGCAAAGCTCATTGACTTAAAACATCACGTCACAATATTGAGTGAGTAGCATGAAGAGATTAGAGGTGGTGAGTCAGTGACAGCTTCAACACTGTGATAACACATATGCAGAAAGTCAGACCTGTGAGAAAACTTCTAATCAGAAAGACCGACTCTCTACTATGAAGGGACAATTGTCCACAGATAAACAGTGTTCTACTAAGAAATTCTATCAAAATCTGGGGATGGCTAATTAACCCTTCCAATGCTAAGGGTACTTTTGTCCAAAGCACAAACAGAGAAGATTTTTGAAAACCATCTAAACCCTGTCATGTTGGTATTCATAGGATAGCCATCGCTGAGCTCTCTCGGATGAGTACCAACATTCCAGAGTTTGAGTTAGAATTGGACCAGAATAATGAGCAGTTAACATATCCCTTCCTTACACACCCAGTAGGTTCTTATAGGTTATTATTGTACCCTATAGAAACCCTTATGGTGTACAGACCTGCCCTAGAGGTAAAAAACCATATCAGATACCCACTTTCTATAAGGGATACAATTTTTTTGTGCAATTCTACCCTTAAAAAATACACAGGTATACAATATTGGTTATTGCTCTACACTTAGGCCTCACTGAAGGGGTACAGGTATACCCTAGAGTAGAGGAAGAGGAAATTCCTATTGCCCCCCTAACAAAACCAAGGGGTCCTTCTTGTACCCAATGGCCACGCGAATAGGGTAAAAATCGATCTTTCAAGAACCTCTTTAAAAGAATACCCCAGCCCTCAGCCCACAACCATGATGAGTTGCAGTAGACGCACAGCAGCAGCAATGCACAACAGGGTTAAATTGTACTGAATTGAACATGTTTAGTAAAGACATTCCTTGAGAATACCTTCCAGGACTACTCATGCAGGCAGGAGGGGGGTGTTTCTCCTCCTCCGCTCAGATAAAAACAGAAGCAAGGGGATGTCTTACATCGTCTTCGTTCAGGGGCTTCTTGTTCACGTTGGCGTACTGAGACTCTATGGGGTCGGGGCGACCCTGGACCAGGTCAGGCTCTCGGTTGAAGTTATCATACCTACAAGACAGAAATTACAAAATTCAAAATAGAGTAAAATATATAAAATTTTGAAGCTTATATGTAAAAGAAATAAAATACCAAATTCAAAATAAGATAAAAACTATACAAAAATCCAAAATATTGAAGTTTCCTAGTATATGTAGCTTATATGTAAATACATGAAATCCAAAATAAGATATTCAATCTAAAAAATAATCAAACATACAAATTCAATATAATATTTTAAATACCAAAAAAAGATTGATAACTTATTGCTAGCCCAGATATAAATATGATAACAGAACCTCTCTTACATCAAACTGAAACAAATAGACTTATAGTTGAAGGCAAATAAAGGAGGAAGTGGAAAAAACTAGAGTTGAATTTACAAATCAGTTTTCAAATGCATATGGTTTACAAATACACTCCCCCAAAACAACCAAAGTCAACTTTAATTAGATTGAATAAAACAAAACGTGAAATAAAGTTAAATGAATGAAACATCTGACTTTATTTTCTTTTATGGAAGTAATTCTCATAGCAGCTTGGAAAAGTAAATTATTCCAAAATAAACAAAAGTGACCTACCCAGCTTTCTCATTCACAGGTTCTGAAAGAAAAGAACAGACACAGGT
The DNA here is from genome assembly GCA_963942565.1 of Maea johnstoni. NCBI lineage: Eukaryota > Metazoa > Annelida > Polychaeta > Spionida > Magelonidae > Maea > Maea johnstoni. The sequence goes on along the minus strand of OZ012689.1, from coordinate 44,756,633 downwards.
CATATTAATATTTCTTCTTGCATTGATTAGAAAGTCATACATAACTTAGAAAATACACAAAATGGATATTTGGACGCACAGCTAATCATGAACTTGAATAAATTGTTGAACTATTTGTTGAAGTCGAGACATTTTCTGGTAATTAATTGAATTTACAGAACATAACATTAGAAGAATATCGTTTGAAAACAGATTGCTAAGTGGCAGAAGGATATTTCAGTATTTTAATTAGATGATGTAGAAGTTGTAACAAACAAAGATATCTTCAAGGGTGTACAACTTATCATAAATTTGAAAGCAGTGGTGAAAATAGACAGTATCCCACCGGTCCGTTTCTACCAAAAAATTGAATGGGCTAGTAAAAGTCTATGTTTACTTGCCCAGATGTCTACTAAATATTCTGACCACATTGATTTAGTAAGCATCAAATCCAATTTCACATTTCTTGTACATTAGATTATAACTGTCACAATTCATAAATCTAGCACAATTAACCATGAATGTTCAGTTATGAAATGGATGTTGGCTACCACTTTGGTTATCAAAGTGATATGGACTGCTTATTTTTCTGGTGTACCACTAAGCTATTCATTTTGATGGACCGTTAGACCACCAAGGCTTAACAAACTGTTTTCAGCACTGTGAAAGAGGTATAAAAGTTTGATAAATATGTATATTAAGCTATCCGTAAATAAACATGCCATATTCATAGAACAATGCCAATCATATCTATGGATAAACCAAAATTTAGATTGCATTTGCTAGAAGAATTGAACTAGTAAAAGTTCTTATACATACAAGGTAGAAAGGTTATTTCCAAATTAACAGCTCTTAATTTCAAGGGTTTGTTGTGAATAATCGAACACTGGACTAGAGCATGCAGTCAACATAATTGATTAGATTTGAGAGAGTGCAAAATCATCAGCCTACTACCAGTAGACAGGTCTATGTAGCGTATCTGTTCACACATCAAGTAACAAAACTGAATAATCTAAATTTCCACTAGACTGTTAACCCATCCCTCCCAGAGGCAGCAGCCAAAAAAGACACAACTTTTCTGGTGATAAACTTACTCCGGAAAAAAGTTTTTAAAACTAATTTCTATGAAAGGGAAATAGGACACGTCAAATTCTTAATCACTTCTATTTACATGTACTTCTATCTTTTGGTAAATCTTGACATCTATATATAACATTATTAGGAGATACAACTTCTTGGTGACTCTTCTTTAGTTTTGCTACCCAAAAAAAGAGGGCGCCAGAATACATAGTGAATGGTTCACATTCATGGCAATAATAAGTTTTTAAGTAAAATTGTGATTTTACACCGAGATTAAGCTACATAGACAGCATGAACACTTAGAACAGTACTACCTAGGGGATACCAATCAGTATTCATTTTTTGAAACATATTTACACCATTTAAGATCTATTGGCAAAATTGCAGGCACAGATTGATTTGAAATTTCAGATTGTCTTTTAAGTATTAGAATGGTACATAAATCACTTGGTACACTGATCCAAACAAATCACAAATACACATATAGATCTGGTATAACAATCAGCATTGTTCACATATTTGACCATATTGTTCTCAAGTCTTCCCATTATCATGTTCATATCCTCTTCTAGTGGTAGTACCATTGATTAGAATATCTGGAAATTACCCTTTCTTCAGCCAAACTTTGTCACTAACATGGTCAAATATAGGTGGTCACAATACCAGACACACTCCCTACTAATACGCTTGGTCAACAAAAAAGCAATGAAAAATTCATCTACAGGAAATAGGGAGAATTCTGGGTATCGCGGCAGAGGAACAAATAGGTTTAATCTAAGGTCTTATATTTTTAACCAGTTAATGCGATTATGACACTAAATACCAAATTACCTGACTATTTTGACAATTTATCTTTAGAAAGGACAGGGTTTTTTTCATCAGAACTTAACAAACCACTCTCCTTCAAATATTTGCCAATATATGCTTTATTCCTAAGATATATTTAATTTAATGCAGATTCGCACCTTTTTCAAGGGGAATTCTTTAATCAAAGGGATAAAGTTATTTAACGGGTTGAAATCAGAACTTCAAAATAATCTCAGCAAATTTTAGGCCAGGTTAACCCATTTATGCCTTGATATCACTTCGACATGTCATTTGGACTTTTGATAAGTTTGAAAATAATGTATCAATCATATATCCACAAAATATTTGAAGGAGAATTTTGGATCGGGTTCTGATGAACAAAACTCCTTCAAATATCTTATGAAAAATGCTCCAGTCACAAAGATAACGCCAAAATAGTCATGGCGTTTTAGGCTGCTCCAGGCATGAATGTGTGGATTGGGTTATTGTGGTGTTTTTTCTGCAGCTGAAATAGCCAGAATTCTCCATATCTAGTCAATTTCAATTGATAAAATATTGAACAAAGGTTAATCACATCCTTTGGAATATTAAGGTCAAGGTCATTTGAAATCAGGATATAACATGGCGCAATGAATGCGAAGCAGAGAAAGCTTTTATGATAAACCAGCAGCTTTATTTCATACCAGTCACAAAGATAAAACCTGAGCTGAGACTTCCTAGGAAATCCTGGCATTTTCACAGGATAATCCTAGGAATTCATTGCCATTACAGCATCAATTACTACATTTAGTAAGGGTTTGTCACCACTTTCCGAGTCTCTCTGGTGAGAGTAATCAGAGACATGTTGCTGGTTCATCATAAAAGCAAACTTGAAGGGGGAGGGGAAATAAATTGCTAAGAACATACTGAGAACATGTTGTTCCTTATGTTGCTCTGGTGCTGGTGGAGCTGTTGAAATACATCATGTGTCATTTATGTGTTTTCTTGCCATTACAAAACAAATTGTTGATTTAACTAACCAACTGTATAACTACATGACTTCACAAATCTTAATATATATACACACATATTGGTAGTCAATTGTGCAAGTATTATGATTTATGCCCAATATCATAGATATTTGAATTTACTTTTAAAAGAAATATTACATTAAGCTAAGTTAATGAATCAACCATCAGCTTGATAGCATGGTTACAGTCAAGTATATGTGTTGTCATTTTTGTTTCATTTGTTTTTCATTTACTTAGCTGACAAATCAAAAACAATTGCCAATTATTGTTAAAATACTTTTTCTGATGGTAAGTGAGATTTTGAGAAACGCTTTAGCTGGGAAACCAAAAAAGAAACGTTTTTCCTGTCCCTGGTAAATACTAACAGAATGCGGAGAAGATTGGCTCATCAACTTACCATCTTTCTTCTGTCTCTTCCTGAACCAGCAGATGCCGATGATGATGATGAGGATGACGATCACTCCAGCGACCGCTCCCACAATGCCGTAGATAGCCGCTTGACTGATGGGGGCTGAAAAGTGGGGAAAAGGAAAAATCAGCCGAGAAATCTTAACCCACATGGAGATGGGTAACAAGCTTGGGTCAAGGTCGCAATGAGTGAAGGTCAAGGTCATAATGGGTGAAGGTCAAGGTCACATCAACTTACATGACAGGAAGTCCATCATCTACCTTGTAAATTGAAGTTGAGATTTATTTCCTAGGATCTCACAGCGAAGCATGGCGAAGACCAAAATTTCCCAAGAGAATCTCAACAACATTTCACAAAGGTCCAGATGATCCCCAATAACCCATAGATGCTTGGTAGGCTATCACAATGGCAACTATTTCCAAATCCAGGTTGATTCTTACGAAAAAGAATTTGATTTACTTATATTAAGAACCTTCCTACATATTTGATGTTATTTTAAAAACCTTCCTATATCTGTGATGTTGTTTTTTCAAAGATTGCTTTGGTTTTCAGAATATTGCTATTGTTGATAGACCACTGCTAAGAGATATAATGGTTATTGTTCTACTGGGAGGAGATGTCATATTTCAGATGAAAGGTGGTAAAAGCAATAAAATATAGTGATAAATGATGATTAATTGATTGGTAGAGATGGTAATGTAGAAAAATTAAGAGAATTCCATGATTGATTCAATGATACCAAGAATGCCAGATTTTGCCACTAGGGGGCCTTAGTTCAGATGCATCATGGGACATTATTGATAGGAAGTAAATGTATCCATTTCCAATGAGGATATGAGATGGAATACACATACAGTTATCCCAATAACCCATAATGCACCATGATATAAAGCTCCCTCTGGTGTCAAAAAGGAAGACAGGGTGAAAGAGAAAGTTTGGAAAGACAACCTGAAAGAAAAAAAAAGGAAAGGAGAAAGAAATCAAATCAGCGACAGAAAAATTATCTCAGTAGAAATAAGAGCTGTAGTGTACAATGAGTACACATCTACAAGAGTTGTGATTGGTCAGTCAAGTTAAAATCATTGTAGAATGTAGATATTTGAGGAAGTGTAATTGTAGGGTGAGAAAATCAGTCACAAGTGCAAGGTGTAAGCAAGTGATGTGAAACTAAGGATGTAACTAAGAACATCGTGATAATTTCAACAAAGTAAGAAGGTAGTTTAACTTAAAATATATGGGTTTCATTGTTATCATTTAAAGTATCTTGATAAGTAAGTTGTGAAGGTACAAATGTAAACATTAGGTATTATACAAAAGGTATGCAGGCAGTATTTTAATAATTTAATATTGAAAGATAATTAAGTTCTAAGTAACTTCATATTTCCCTTTAATGACTTTTTTCTTAGCATTAAATGAAAAGATGACTCCTGCACAAAAAAAAACAGAATAAATGTACATAACAAAAGCTATAAGGATAAAGAAAGTTGATTTTCTCTTTATATCAATTAAACTTAAATCCATATGAATAAGCACACAGCAATAGAAATCAACAATGAAACCCTTTGTTATGTCTGTTAGTAGCATGCTTTCAGTGGTAGAACTTCCATGTAATGCAAGCCGATGTGCCGAATGCCCCAAGATAGCAGCGAAATGCAACACATTCTCATGAACTGGCAAGTTACAAATTAGGCAAGTAGCTTTTACTTAAGGAGAAATGTAAAAGCTTCCACAAATCCCTTATTCAAACCAGACAAACCCGCTATTTAAGCTTGTTGGATCAAATATAAGCTTAAAATAAGCCATTTAGCGAATACCTCAAGTTTAGCACAGGACCTTAGCCAGGGATTTTGTAACTGGGTGCCAAAAATGCACAATTGTGAAATATTTTGGATGTCCCAAAAAGAGGGGCACAAAATATTCAGATAACAACATTTCTTCATTATAAAAAAGTAGAGTTTTGGATTTATACAATGGAATTTCAGAGATAATTCTTTTTGAAGTCAACTTTTTAAAATATTCTTAAGGTTGTTCTGATATGTGATTTTCAGGGGTAAATGATGCCCAGACACCCTACTGGCTAAGGACCTGTCCTAAACTTTCTGCACTCAGATTACATATATCATTGGTGTAAATACATTCATCCTCAGAGCATGGCCCTAACAGAGAACTTAAAATTTCAGATGGTATATTCTTGAAAGGACACGGCATGTCCTTCAAGTACTGATCATAATATGCTAACAATAGTTGATCGGGAGTCAGTGTTATTGAAATAGAATTAAATCTGCTAAGAAACACCACCACTGAATGGATGAATTTATGTGGTCTACGGAGGGAGGGGGGCCAAATCAATAGGTGAACTATAATGCAGTTAAGTTCTAAAGGATTTTGGGCACAGGTCTTTATATACAAGTGGTCTTACTTAGCAGGTGGACTCTGACTGTATAGCATAGCTTTTATTGGCCCTGTGGTGCTCTGAGGATTAACAGTTAATACAAGAAGGCTTTCTTACTCTACAAGCAATTGCGCTCAGCCTTTTCCTGTATTAAACATGTAACTTCTATGTACAAATATCGCAAGGCTTGTTAATATATATAGAAATATATGCAATTGTATATCAAAGCTAGTTTATAGATATTAATCTATTAACAATATTAAACTAAGGAGGGAGATTCTTAGTAAGAAAGAAAATGCATTCCTGTTGAAGAGTGGACTTTTAAAGTTTTTGTAAATTTAGTAGGAAATCTTTGATCGTTTAAAAAGAAACGCAAAAGTGATAATATCACTGCTGGTAATATTCGTTCTGCTTCACTCACAATATTACAATGTACACTGCACACAGAATCTGCCCTCCATAATAAATTGAGACTAACTGTACCAAAGGTATATCTATGAGTGAGACATAGTGAGATTTCCTTAAACCTTTTCTCCCCAACTTTAAGTAATATATTTCTAACAAAAGCACCTTTGTATTAAAGTCTAGATTCCTAGATGCTTTGGGAAGAAAGAATAACATGTTTTAAGAGTTTAGATTAATATTTCGCCTTCAAAGATTTTCCAAAAAAATCTGGCTACTTACATCAGTGTAGGGAGAAAATGAGCTGAAGATTTCATCATCAATTTCAACTTGAATGATGAGATAAAGAATGGACCCGTATAAGCACCAGGTCATTTTTAAGAACAAGAGTGTGTTGAAAGTAAATCAAACCAGTGGTACAATTAGTCTGTAACTAGTACAAGCTTTTATCCCACCACCATAGAAGAGTTTTCACTTTCTTTTTTTAAAAGGATTTTTATCAAAAATTGAAGAATAAATAAAATTATTTAAAAAGAAATAAAAGATAAAAAATAGAAATAAACAAGTTATTATCTTACAAAAAGTTTAAAATTTAAAAAGTTACTCATCCATCTTTTTTAAATATTTGGTTGAGGAAAGGTTAATGTTAGTAAACTTACTGAAAAGTTAATGTTAGTTACCAGCAGATTTTGAATGACTTTGTAGGGAATCAAAGTTTGCAAATGGACCAACTAGAGATATCAGATTTATCCTAGTTGCCAACTGAAGATGCACCATAGAAAAAACCATAGGTATATATACTGATATCAGATGAAATGTCTTCCCAATCCTAAAAATAACTTACCAATGAAAATTGACACGTCAAGAACCTAAGACATCTTTTTATATCTTTGAAGTGCAAAATGCTTGCAATCAACAGCTATGTATGAAGTGCAGGACAGTACGAAGCAAGCTTTCAGACACAGGACTCAAGGGTAACTGAAGGGATGGGTCGATGGGATTCGGGAGGAGCAGGGGCTAGAGGAGGAGAGATAAAGGTACTGAACATCTGTTCATACATTAGATCTGGGAAAACATCAATGAATGATAAAATTATGATTAGATCCCAGACTATAAGAATTTAACAAATAGTAAAGTTCTTGGGATGAGCAGAGGTATGAGAGGGGTGGGGGGATAGGTTCTAGAAGCTGGGAGCTTAAATTATGCATACCTTGAGTCATGTAATCACATACACTTTCCCATGATGATCTCTTCAAAGCACTACATACAATCAAATAAGCTCAATGGAACTTAAAATAAAATCCCTTACTTATTGTTTTTTTAAATTCATTTTTTGTTGATGAGTTTTCTTTCTTTCACCACATTTTCTTCTGAACTTAAAATGCTCTTCAGTGATGATTTTTTTTTCTTTTTAAAATGGTTCCAGAGCCAAAATACAACCAGCATAAAACTTACCAAATAACTCTTTTGGTAAAATCATAAAAAATGTTTTTTTAACTGCTGATAAAATAGTGAGATCAGCTATTTATTCCAGTACTTAGTACAGTCTTGTCAAAGTCTGACCTTGATCTAAACTGTTGATTAAATTTAACTACCCTTAAATTGCTATATAATTTCTTTTTATCATTGTCATTTTTTTGTATTGAAATATGATATCATTGAAGTGTACTCGATCACTTCCTGAGTAGCCGAGCCAAAGGCATCACCATGGGAAAGTCTTTACACACATACTTTACTGTACTACACTAAGGTTACCAGTAGTAGCACAGTTCACTCCAATCACAAGACAAAAAAAAGAGAAAAAACGCCAACGAAACAGAGGTTAGGGTGGAAAATAAAAACACAATTTACCAGGAGTTGTTTTTTTCTCTGAAAGAGATAAACGAAGAGGAGGAGGTCAGACCCCATGCACGATAACTACAACAGTTAGATCGGGAGATGTTAACTTCTCCAAAGATTGCCATGGCAACGCATCACCATAGCAACCTCACCAACATCCATTGCAGGTTCTTTGCATGCATCAACCTGAAATTGCAGCAAATGCACTTTCTTTGTTAGAACAATTCTAACGAGGTGGTGCATCCAATTCTTCAGTTGCCATGGTAACTGGCCCATTAGGGATCCCACCCTCCCACCCAAACTTCCAATACTAGTAGCAGCAAGAATTGCAGGGAGATTTTAATAAGCTGCAGTTGCAAAGACCCATAAACATGAGCAAAGAGAAGGGGATACCTAATAGAGAGAGGTCAAAGGGCAAAAGATGAGAAAGAGAGAGAGAGAGATACACAGAACAAGACAAGTGCTCCTAAAAAATCAAACTCAAAGGTAAAAAGATGAATAAAAAACTCAGTTGCAGGGCTGATGATATTTTGGGGTTTGGTCCCATGAAGCAGCCAATTGTGTTCCACCTCCCAAGCGGCCTAGATCAGAAACAAAATTGTAATTGAGTGAGGGCCATTGGGCATGCTGGAACAGGTGTGGAGAATGTGAATTTTGATCAGTTAGTTGAGGGCCAGGCTTTCAGCGTTAGTTGCGGGTTTTTTAGATTCCCAGACGTTACCCACCATCCGTAGAGGACGGCATCCAATGGAGAGGCAGCTGCAGAGCTATCTCGAAGACGTTAATACTACGGTGGTTCTTACGCTAGATCCTACAGGTTTAGGTGAGGACTCTCTAATACCAGTAACGACGATGATAATAATCATCATCATAATAATAGATCCAGTTGGATGTATATATTAAGTGCACAGCTTGAGACTAAACACTACATTTCCTAGGAGTGGGTGAAGAGGGTGAGGGGCCTGATCAAATGCCAGATTCTCCAAACCCATTCCACCTGAGCCTAGGTAATGTTGCCGTAGCTTGCGGCAGGAAACGGCAAGGAATGGCAACTCACGTGATCCGGCTGTCGTAGGGCCCTCTGTTGTGGGGGTAGTTGTGGGCACAGTAGTGGTTGTAGGAGTTGTAGTGGTGGCTAAAAGAGAAAAAGAGAAGAGCAAGTTGAACACGTGAGAGGGGAGAAGCGCTTCTGCTCCAGCCAATCAAAATGATGACACAGACTGTCCGAGAAATTGACACTCAGATATTTCGAAATAGAACAGACTGTGTGGATCTGCTGACAGGACTCTTGTTACAATGTTTAGAATACTGCTACACTGCTGGCAACATTGTTTCAAAGCTGACAGGACTGTTACAAAATTGACAGTTTTGATACAATTTTCAAAGAATTGGCAATAACGTGAACATCACTTTGACAAAATCGGCTACACCATAATGCTGAGATAGCCTACAATACTGACACAACTGACACACATTTTGACAGTGCTGTTACATTGCAATTGCAGACGATACTGATAGACCTGGGCTTTCGTAGGCTGCCTCCAGGGTTGAGCACTATAATGTTCACCAATAGCATAATGCACCTCACCCCCTACATGGCCTGTACTCTCTATCCCCTTTTAGACATGAGGAAGTTGCCGAAGACTTGGGTTTAATCAGTGTTTTACTGTTTTACTCTCTACCTTTTTTCTGTTTCACTTATTAATATATTTTTGAGTTATTCGTTAGTATTATTACTTGGTTCTATTTTATGTTCCTATGTTTATATTTCTATATATTGTACACTTTGTAGTTATCTACACTGTAGATTCTACAGTCAATAAAGTATATATATATATATATATATATATACTCTGGTTCTGCTAACCAGTCACCACTGGCTAGTGATGTTTTACCACAGAATGGAAGAACTGAATTCCATTTCTACTACTGTAAGCCAATAATGACAATGCATCATGTCCAACCTGTACACGCACTTCATCACACAGCGTGGTGCTTCACAGCAAAGTAACGTGTTAGGAGTGCAAAACACACACATTAAATGCTCATTTACATTGGCTTGGTTGATTCATTTACACATCCCAGTAAATCATCCAACTATGCTTCATACAATAGTAGTACAAATAATGTGTTCACAGAATTTTTATTTCAATTATTTCATATCTATTTATTTTTCAAAAAAAAGAAAAGAAAAGAAAACCTTGCATCAGCAGTAGTGTAATTTGCCCGTTTATTGTCAGGATAATTGAGTTAGAGGATGCCAAAACTCAGATAAAGTGTTCCCTGAAGCCTGTCAGCAATGTTTAGTGTTTAGTGTAGGCAGTTATCTGCATTACATGAGGCAGCATCACCAGCAGTATGCAGTTTCTTGTGGCGAACCTCATTATACCTCAACTTGATCTTCAAGTCTTCTTTAAGGTCAGCTTTGCCTTATTTTATAAACAAGGCAAAATATGAGGACTGCTCTATTCAAATTGAAGATGATAAACGTGTACTGTTATTCAACTCTACTTATCTCTACAAATTTTATATTTTTCAATGGTCTATATGAAGAGACCAATTGAAAATATCTAGGCTGTAAAATTGTAAATGAACTTAAGGAAAATGAAGCTTTTAGCATTACAACTAGTGAAGTTTAGATTTGATTTTGTTTTTTTCTCCTAATGACACAGTCACTGGATATTTAGAAATTGTTTTACCATTCCAAGATATTGATCATTTGTTATATAATCCTCCATAATTAATCTCCTTGTTTCATTCCTGATTAAGTCTACTCAGAAAACAATGATGCCCTACATCATTCATCATAATCTCATTTCAAATAGAGCAACCTCCACTGCATAGAAAACAGTCAGCCGTCATCTTCAGAAAACCAGGCAAGTTTGACGTTCCTGTGAAATATGAATTAATTGTTAAAGAAAATGTTAAATCAGAGTACCATATCTATAGATTAACTATTTAGTTTTCCCCATACTTATGTTGACCTGCAGGTAAAGTTAGTGGCGAATTCATGAATAAAAGGTTAGTTTCTTTGTTAATCAAAACACAGTGAACAGAGATGTCAATTTCTCAGTCTTGGGTCTGCCTCGGTTAAAAAACTCCATTTCAGTTAGTTATGCGTGTTAATCACTAGGCTATCATCTGAACTTTTAGTCCTTTCATTAATATATGTACTAGTAGCTGGAGCAGTCGAGGAACGACTAGCGTCGAACAGGGTGGGTAAGGGGAAATAAGCGTGCAATGGTCAGGTGGCCAAGAAGCTGCCAGGTGAAAGATGGATAGAAGACACAATAGAACTAAAGAGAACAAAGAAATGTAGACAAGAACGATGACGGAACTGTAAAAGGAACACATCTCAATAAAAACAAAAACAATACAATGCCAAAAACCTGAAGACAAATAAAACTGAAAGAGAGTTGAAAACAATAATCTTTATAAATAACATTGTAAAGAGAGTGGGATGGGTGTGACTTAAAAAAGAAATAGGACAAAAATGTTCAGATATTGTTTTTAAGTTCCTCTGTGTAATAATTTCTCAAGAAAGAATTTTTGTACAGTCCCTCTCTCTTTACAAATGAGGTAATCCTGAAAAAAGGTTCAATAAACAAAAAACAAAGATGATTGATAAAATATAAAATTAAGAAACAGAAACATAGTTATACATACATAAATGAAACATTATAGCAATATACATTTAGCCCTATGTTGTAGATTTTAGTTTCTCTCGCCACAAATAGGTGGCAGCAAGGTATATTTAGAACATGTTCTCTGAACTTCAAAATTCATTACTTGTATAAATATCCTTAGGAAGTTTCTCAATGTATGAGTACAGTTAGCCATATATATCATTTGCAACTTCGTCAGTATTAAGGAGTGAGATTATGTAACATTTAGAATTTATCTTAAAATCTTAAAAGCAACAAACACTTTCATACATCAGATCTATTTAATAACATGAAGCAAAATAAGCTCAACTGTGTAAAAACAATGCAAACTGTTGATATATGAATCATCTACGCTTATCTATCATGTTTTTGGTTCCAAAAACACATTTCCACTTAAACACATTTGCAATGAATTCACAATAAACCCTTAGAACTTGAAAGAAGAAACTACAGCTTTTTTGTCATGATGCACCAAAGCCTATCTCTATCTATAAGTTATGCCTGAACTTAGTTTTGATTACCGACACAGGAAAAGAGAAGAAAAATTGATCAACGGAAGGATACACTGATCATATCAATATTCATATATGCACTAAACAATAGCCATTTCTGTCCTGCCTCTAAAAAGGTTTATCAACCAAGGATTTAAGTCCACATCCCAGATGCCACATCCTTCTCTGATCTCTAATTTTTCTAATTATGCCAGGTTTGAATCTTTACGGCAGATCATGCGTACTGAGTAATTCCTATGGGGAACATTTATGCTGTGTACATGGATATTGATGTCTGTATAAAACACAAGCAGCTTCTATTCTGTCACTAATGAGGAGTGTCAACCTAGGCATGTTCTAGTCCACACTCAGCAGGAAACTCATGTTTATTCAGGGTTCTATTTCTTGTGGCAGTTCATTAATCATTAATGAATCACGGTCCCTAGTGCTACAGTATTTGTATTACTACACTCATACAGTCTAGAGTCTAGATAAACAGATAATAAGGACATCCTTCTCACAAAGCACAGCTTTCTTACTCATATCACATATCAATAAGATAAAATTCTTAAGGAGAAAGGTCAGGAAAGGATAGTTCCCCATTTCGGAGAAGTTTAAAAACTACTTCTCGTCTTGGCATTCTTCAAAATTGGATGATAGAAGAAAACAATACTAGTGTTGGAATCCCACTTCAATTACTCACCAGAGCACTTTGGTGTGTCACTGAGGACGCCCAATTTCCCTGGTATTGCCTCATCACACCTACCTGTGATGTGGCACTGAGATATGTGTGGTTATGTGCCTAACTACTTTAACCTACTAGATCTGAAAAGACTGCTATGGTAACATACTCCCCATGTTGAAGGAGCAAACAGGCCTGCTTGGGTAAAATGTTTAGGTTTGCCTGAACATTGATACAGTAGAACAGGATTGTATTGACGGCCCTGTTTGTGCCATTCAACCTTTGTATTTACCCACGCTTGCACTTGACCACACCCCTACTATTGATTCAATGGCTAGAGCAGACATAGGTGCTGGGCAACTTTTCCATAGCCCAACATAGTCTGGCCCGTTAGAAGATAATGCTGTCCATAAGCAAACAGTAAACTCTAGAATAAACAGCATTAGGAACATGCCTGACCCATTCTTACTCAGAGTCAGCACCCTTTCACACCCTCTGATTGCTTAAATGCTTGACCCTTATGCTCCTGGTGGCTAATTTGGCCAATACAAAATGAGAAAAAAAAACACTGAAACATGACTGAACCAATGGCACATGGGTACTCATCTGAAAGTACTCAGCAAGAGATATCCAATGAATACCGACATGACAGGGTTTAGATCTTTGTGCCTTTGTGCTTTGGATGAAAGGAGCCTCAGCATTGGAAGGCTTAAAAATAATTATTTGAAGGAGTGTGGTTGGTTGAGTACCGTTAAACATGATTTCTGCTTTGATCATAAAAATATCACTAAAATGGCCAGGATGTTTTATACCACTCTGACCACTAATATAAGGGTCAAGTCCAGATCAGGAGGTCAGTAAAACAGCCTGGACAATGACCACCAAACTAGAGGGGTTTATTTGCACCTACATAACACAGATAGCGTCCCTTCCACACCATGAAGGAACAAACTGGGTCATGTATGTTTATCTGAAGGCATCTAGATCTGTTTGCAGATTCCTGCCTGCAAGAGTTGGGTTTATTTGCATATGTGACTGCATTCCTCCTCCACTACATATAGTCGCCCCCCAGGCTGATGATTAGCTTATGAGGTTTTTACATTCAACAAATGGTGTTCAGGATGGCCTGCATAAACACATTTAGGCTATCCATGCCTGTAGTACCCCCCCCCCCCCCCCCCCCCTAAAAAAAATGCCCACACTATTTTGTTTACTTTATACCTGTTAATATTGCGACAGTTTAATTAATGCTTACTTTGCACACCCCTGTAGTCAGTATCTATTAAACTGTGCACCTTTATTTCGACATGCGATCCCTGACATGATAACTTGTCATTCGAAACAATTACGTAATAATTAAACTGCGCATGAAAGGCAGCTGTCAACAGATTGTATTATTTCATATGTGCAAAAATTAAGACAGTATACAGTTTATCGTTGTGACCATGTACATTCAGTATCTACCCCAGTGAGATTAATTGATTGTGCCCACAAGCATAACCAGGTAGCTACCACTATTAGGTCATCCATTCTACTGGACAATACCTTAAGGGTAAGAATACTGTCCGTGCATCAACCAGAGAAATATCCCCTGTTTAATGATGTGGAATGGGTCTGCAGTGGGTATCAGGTACCATACCAAGCTGACAGATGTCTGAAAGGGTATCAGCACCCCTGGGATGGCACCCCATTAGGGTCAGTTAACAGGACGCTTCCACACCAGGGTATCTGAGGCAGGGTGTTGAACCCCAACTGATGGCCAGATCATCCTCCTGATTATCTGTTACATAGTACTACATTCCTCCAATCAGCAGGTTTATTTACAGTGACCCTCAGCAGCAGGGTCTAGCAGGCATAAATCAACTAGTTTCTGCCTTTCCTAACAATATTGCATCATAGTAACCCTCTGCAGAAGGGTTTGGCAGAAATATCTTTACCAGTTTCAAGCCTACCCTAACAATATTGCATCATGGTTGTATTGTATTGTATTGTGTTGTGTTGTGTTATTGTATTGTATTGTATTGTATTGTATTGTATTGTATTGTATGGTTATTGACTGTACTGTAAATGTACAAATTCATTTTACCCTCACTGCAGAAGGCAGTTTGGCAGAAATATCTTCACCAGTTTCAAGCCTTCCCTAACAATATTGCGTCATCAGACCAGATCTAAACGTTTCACTGAAAGAGTTCTGGCAGGCAGCATGTTTATTTACGCTCAATTTCATCCCAATACCAGACCCTCATGAATTATACAGCTTAGTAATACTGAGCTTAAGTATTTCTCAATTATTCCTAGAGTATACTGTAAAGTATGCCCCTCTAAGATAAGTAGCATATATTGAGTGGTAAGTCCTCCACTCACAGCGCCATAAATGTATACAAAAAGAAGATTGGCCACAAGCCAACTCATTTGATACGTAAGAAAAGCGCATATCTTTCCCTAACTCCTTGGCATATTAGAGGCATATTTCCACGTCCATGGGCAAAAAGAGCCAAAGTAAACAGAGACCTTTTCTCTTCAGAATAGTCAAAATAAAATAACTTACAGCTAAACAAAAAGTTGACGTGTTACATCAAAAACATAGAATCAAATCACTCAGATATAAACATGATTGTTTGAATATCAAATATTTTGCTCAAGTTCTTTTGTTTTTAGGTCATACAAGTACAGCTTTGAGTAAGGCTGATATGCATTCATGACACACTTATCACTACCAGAATACAATACATATACCAAAGGAAAGGCTTATTCACACAATCATAAGCCTTTGATATATACTTTAAATAATTTCTTCCACTAAGTACTACTAATACATTTGGCGTTATCATAATTAAACTTTTTGGCAGTAACACACTCAGCTAAAGAGTTTATTAACTCTTCTCCATTGTCTATTTAGGCCAGCAGTTATATATAGATCATGCCTGTGTGTCATCATGATGCTAAGCCTATGAAGAATGTGTTTGTGGTCATGCCATGAGGATTAGGCAGAGATAAGCAGGTACTGCCCCCCTCCAGCACCTTATCAGCACCTTGCATGCACGTCTGATGAGTGGGGGAATTTATCTTCATCAAGCCTTAGCCAGGATACTACAGCACAGGAGATAATCATATAATCAGTCTGGGCAGTCAGAGCCTGGTGTCCATCTAGCTGTATGATTTATAATGGCACTCTAATTAAGATTGTCTCCCTATAGATACCTCACTTGTTGCTCACTGGAAGAGACCTCCAGGAATCTCCACTTGTGTGGCCTTGATGTTAAATCATCAGAAACACCATAGCACTAGTCATTCGGTTAGTTTGATATTTATTATCCATATATGAATATGTATACCTGATATTAACAAACTCTAATGCAAACACATAGGTTGAAATATTTGGGGGGTCCCTTAAATTGCTGCAGTCTCAAACATGACGATGACCTTGCAATACAAGAATGAAGATTTGCTACAGGTCTGCGTTGAGTTCTTGTTTTTTGTATCGACCATAGGTTAACTACTTCAGCCTAAGCGAAGTAGTTTCTCTTGAATCTTCTGCACCCTCTGATAGGAGTGCTGCCCGCTTTTGTTAGGTTTGGGCATTATTTCCCTGCTTTTTCATTTCTCCTACTGAGCGAGATATATATTGCAAAGCTGTGATGATATTGACACATATGTTATCTACATAGATACAAGGAAATCACACCTACAACTCTGACCATAAAACAATACAATCATAGTAATAGGCTCTATCAAAGGCACGACTGGGCAACTATCAAAATGTCATAAATAGCCATCTCCTACTCATGTGTCACCAGATCGTGTAGAGGATGTGTTTGCCTAGGAAGTGCTATGATGCCCATATAAATAGCTATGATATGGGAGGAATGCCAACACACATATGCTGGTATACTTGCTCTAGGTAAACATTCTGGTGCATTACATGATCAATTCTCCTGGTCTAATCAACCACTCATAATGCACTCATGTTTGTGCAATAACAGTTGGTGACATAACAGTTGAATTTGAACTAGAACAGGGTAGTTCACCAGACATTCATGTATAATGCAAGCAAGAACATAGTTCTACTATTCAATACTTAAAGGGTTTCAATTGGGTTAAGGCCACAGGGGAGAACCCCTGTATGCTTGACATTTTTATGATACCTTTCCAACAAAATCCTCTTTTCCAAAATATTTGGAGGGTTACTTATAAATTGGAATCAAACCAACAACTTTCAAAACTTTGTGGGTATATATGCTTTATAACTAAGTTATTTACAAAAGTACCTTCTTCTTTTCCTAACAACTTTCAAAGAGATGCTCTGAGCTAGAATGGGTTAAAGGTAACATTCCTAACAAGGTGAGAGTTTAGACATCAAGTGATTGAGTTAACTAGAGTTCATTAAAGAGACCCCTAACTAATGCCTACCCCTAAGCCTAATAGCATACTGCCACCTTTAAAGAAGCCCCTAGTCAATCATTCAGAGAGATGAAAGGAGGGACGCTAACACACACGCAACTTTTACCAGTGGACAGTCACAGAATACATATCTAGTGGTCAATTATGGTCAATGAGGCTATTTATCTGCACTGCTTTGAAATACCTTGGGTGTCATCTTTGGCTAATGGCGGAGAAAGTATTGAAGGAACCAAGGGTCTCCAGGGTTCACACAGGACACCTCTGCAGCATCTTAACTCGTTACCTATTGTTCCTATTGTCTCAGGTAACCTTGAGTCGTCCCGGCAACCTGAGCCTCCCTGCACTGCTCACCTGAGGTAATTCAGTGTCCGGCAGCATAGCGGTCAGTAATTATAGCTCTCCCAGGTGTCTCCTTACTAACCTATGCCTCATTTCACCTGCTGATGATTCCGAACCTTCAGCTTCTCAACTGCTAGATACCTTCAAGTGGTGGAGACCTGCTCTACATACACAGTGTATGTGTGTGTCCTGCAGGGCTGTACATTGGGGAGAACCATACGATTCTGACATCTAGCCAGCTAAGTAAGATGCACTATACAAAACATGGGAAGAAATGTGTACAATGTAACTATGCAGTTGAATTAAGATATATCACATCACATCAGTCAGGGGGGTTAACTGATAATGAAAATCCGGGTTTCAGAGTCAAGTTTTAGGGTAGATCAGTGCCTAAGCTATGCATGTGCTTATCACATCAAATTCTAATATATCTAGGGTAGACCCAGAGATTTGTTTTACAACAAACTCTGCAAACTCTGTATGATACATGAAGAAATGGGAACTGGACAAAATTTTAGAAGAATTAAAGGCATTCCATAGACAACTGATTCACACAATGCAAAAATCAGAAGAAGTATCTGCCTTCTACTAAGCCTAAGAAAGCCTTTGAATATGACAGAATTATGCACCACTAGAAATACAAGCGGGTCAAACAACCCCCACGTCTTGTGCTTTATGCCTGGAGGGGGAGAGTGTTTCTGGGAGTCCTTGGATTCTCACAGTTGGCTCCTGGTACAAGTTGTGACATATTTCCTGAGGGGAAACTATCATCTATCATGATATGACGGACAGTAAACATTGTGTGCTTAGATCAACCTCAGATTACCAGGGATAATGAGTGTGACATACAGAGATAATTCTAGCCCTATCATAATAGTAGAGAGTATGATTCACACATATATATATATATATTTGCAGTACTTTCTTAAGAAAGCTAGGAGTGTGAAATAAATGTACACTGTTCCAACATATGTATATAGCAATATAGAAACATTTACTCCAATTTAGTCTACTTGATATCATGGGGAACTTCATGATGTTCCTCCTCTTCTTGTTCACTACATTCAATTAGAAGATTAGAATGCAAGCCTGAGGCCATAACAACAGAAATAAAGAGTTGGTCACGGGAGTATAGGGATTAAAGATTCAATTAGACATAATAAGTCATTTCAAAACAATTTGAGACAGTCAAGTGTAAGATGAGATTAGATTGTTTGATTTTGTCTGTATTTCAATCTGACGGAGTCAGTTGCATCTATTTTAAATCCCAAATTCACTGACCTAATGTGAGAATGAGGCTTCTATTTGAATTAAGTCTAGTTTGGGCTACATCTTAGAGATGGCATTCATTGATGTCAGTATTTGGCAACATTAGAGACATACTCTTGCATGCCTGAACCCTGACTACATAGGAAAATCCTGCCAAACACCCTGACTAGACCGCCAGTATGAACCCCAACATGGCTAGACCCTACCTAGACTTGCTACAAGTCTGTGTTAACTGACTCTTTCCATAGTCTCACAGATCTACCTGAGTTGATTTCACTCTAGGTTCAATTCTGTATTAATCCTCAATGGGGACCCACTTGAGCTGTTGAGTTACATGAGTTACAAACTGCAACCCATGCAAACTGTGCTGCCATCTATAGTTTGAGAGATAACAAGCATAAATATATATCTATTATTTACTCATTAAAATTAGACATAACATCCTTATACCATGTTATGGGAATTAGATTGAGGTGAAAAATATTCAAAAATATTCTTGAAATCCACATTTTAAGAAATTATTTATGTGTCCTGAAGGTTGATTTTTGAGGGTCTGGGTGTCCAAATAGCCCTGCTGGCTAAGACTATGAGCCTGAGAACCAGGCTAGGGCTCACCCTGCCGCCAGGGTGGCGGGCCTGAGGGTGGTGATACCATGGCACAGATAGGGGTGATGACACCAGGGTAATGTCTCCTCCTGCATAGGGGGCACCACCATTATCCTCCCCAGCCTTGATACTGACACTCCATCTAGTCAAACATGTCAAGCTGGCTTTTGACAAAGAGATATGAGTGGTGATGATGACCCAGTTTGGTATGAATCAGTGCAGAATCTTTGCTGGGGGCGAGAGTGAGAGTGAGAGCAGTGTGATAGTGGATGAGATATCTCCGGGCATTCCAGCAGCCAGCCTGCTATTATCTCCCCACTGTCTCTACACTACATGGGCATTAGTCTTGTGAGGTAACTTAGAGAGCTTCACACAGACAGTTTCCCTCTCTAACTAACCCAAATGCCAGTGAACCCCAACCCACCTCGGTGAGGAGGGTATCGGGGTATCATTCGGCCACCCAACTCCTTCCAAAACACTATCATGATACACAGATGTTTTCTACAAGCGCCTTCAAATACATGTATGTCAGTTTCAAACAAATTATAATCTTGTCTCATCTCAGTGTGAATGCTCAGAATAGCTTAAGGAAATCATATAAATTCTTTATATGTATATATACATCAATGATCAGTCACCAGAATGTCTAAACTAATATGGTTATTGGAAGTATTTAAAGACTGGTGCCGCCATCCATGATTCAGATGGAGGCTTTAAACAGACTCACAACTCTCCCAGGGGGAAAGTGGACCAACTAAGCCCCCAAGGGCAAAGAGCACCTTCCATCCCAAATAAGATCAACTGACAAGCTTGCGAGATAACAGAGCACGCTAAGTGATGGATAAATAGTCCAGGGGCTTCCCCGATAACAAGTCTCCATTCACCAAGCAATCTCTATTCTTGGTCAACTGTGGCTGGACGGCATCAGATTGATGTTCAATTAGGACTCTCAACAGGGACTTCCAGCGCTCCTGGAAACATGACTCAAAGACGCATTGAGCTATGGATCCTCTGCCCAGCACGAGCATCCTGTAGATTCAATCAACGTGGGCAGCATGGTACCCACCACACTGCCCACGGGCAAGAAAACTCTTGATTGAAGTCATCCATGCCTACAGATCTCCTTGACAAGTGTCCGGTCTATGATACTTTTGAATACAACTTTGAAATTAACCCATGTATGCTTGAGAGTTCTCTTAATTAAAATTGTTGGTCATCTGGATCTACAATACTTTTGAAATCAACATTGGAATCAGGAATGATTTAACGAAATATTAAAGTTTTTGGCCTCAATATTTCTTCAAAATTGTAAGGCTGTGAGCATTAATGAGTTAAGCATATATTGCTCAAGTAGGAGGAGAGTTGTTGTGAGTTGGATCTTGATCACCATTTTTCTTTTAATTGTCACAAAAATATTCTCTGTTGAAAAACATTACCCATATTGTTTGGCCAATTGTAGCCTCTACAAGCATAAATGGGTTAAGATACGGTACAAGATAAGATAAGATAAGAAAATTTTATTAAGGTCTCACCCATAGATATATAATACATACAAGACATGATAGAACAAAGGACGGTCAACTTTGACCTACGAGGTACAGCAGAGATAACTACATATGTCAGGGTGAAGTTACCAGTTCACTACTACACCCACAAGCTCTATACAAGATGTCCCATGCATGTCCTGTGAAACCGAAAGATGATTAATCTTTTTCGAATTCCTGGATCAAATCCCATTATTTCCCTGTCAGTGGTGAGGAGGGAGGTGGTATCAAGGGTTTGAACAAACACACAGGCCTGAGTGGTCAATTCCTATCTGCCCACAAGCTGCAAATAACAGGTGAACAACAGGAATGTAGTGTGTAAAATGGTTTGATTTCTATTCCATTCCACTGATACTATGACAAGTATGATCATTTTTTTATACTAAATTTCCTCCTTGGAAGCACAATCGTCACATTTTTTTTATATGATCATTGAGTTTTCAATGAACAGGTAAAACAGGTTGATTCTCATCAGACCATACAGTGTGCAAATCTAGCAAATAAAGGTATATATTAGAGTGAATTCTGTTAGGTAAACAACCAATTCAATTGATTCATAGTATCTGTGCATATAATAACAATTTTACCATTATTTTCCAACAATTCCCAGCATGCAGGTTGTTTTTTTATAATTCAATTCTTATCTCTGTTCTTTGGTGGAACAATTAAGGAACAATTACACCAACTTTCATGGTAACAAAAGAATTGGTCTTGATTTTGGAACCCCCTTTGGCTGTTTTGCTAGCTTCTATCACAAGAATTAACACCTAACCAACCTGAAACCTACCTTTCACCAAGAAAATAGGGAGCTACAGTAGACCTCGGGGCCACAAAAAAAATCAGTTTGTTTCCAAAATATCCCTTGGGCAAGTATTGTTCTATTGCATATTGTGAATAAGGGGCTGTGTTGTGAGAACAGGTTGTAGTGAAGCCCTCCACACCTGAACAACAGGTGTGGATTATAAGTCCCTAAGGTATGACAGCCCAGGTAAAAAAACCATAAATGAACGAGTCCCCTGCCCCCCTCCCCCATGGAAATTATTGTATGAATGGTAGGATACTTCTGAATGGTAGGGTACTCCTGAAAATGTCATATGGATTCGTAAAAAACTGAAAGAAAAGTTGTTCGAGGAGTTCATTCTGAATAACACTGATTGACATTTTTTCAACCAACATCTGTTTCCATTCTTTGATAAATTCATACTTGATTATTAAATTACATTTGTTTACTAAGTCCTATATCTCCAAGTCACTCTCATGCCCCAGCCAGGATTTGAACCAGGGCAGTCAGCCACTTACCACTGACTAGTCATGATTTAGCCTGAATATGGCAGAAAAAGTGACAATAACCAGATTCCTAATTCCTAATAGGGCATGAGGGCAGTGAAAAGGCACTATTGTCCCTGCATTTGGGTGTTTAGTATCCACAGTCACACACACATAAACCTCAATTACCAATAAAACATGCAGTTACTTCCTAAATGGCCCATATCAAGCAAGCAGAATTTCCTGTGATCAGATGACAACTAATGAGTAGGTCGCTTTTTTTCTCCTATGGCTTTTCCTGCATTGAATTTCATTGGAAACCCCACAAGAGTTATGATTCATAGGGCAAGGCCTAGAAACACAGGGCAAATTAAGAGTGGGGTCACCAATGCTTGCAGATGCCCTTCACTCAGATTTTATAGTTAAGTAAGGGTACAGAATAATTATTGTCCCACTAACTATCCCATTTATCTATATTAAATAATTGTTATTGCACAACTTTCTAAATAGATCACATTAGTGTTAAATGGAAACATCTATTACCGGATCAGTTGATTGCTCCAAATAGGAAAATATGTATATTTAATAAATCACTTCAGACAAACATTGACATCATTGCCCCTGACTAAAACAACATGGTTGATCTCAGATAGATATGTTATGGGTATCTCTCAGAACTATTGGTATGACATGGCATGATAACACTCACTTCAAAATAGAGGTATGGCGTGGGAACCGAACACCCTTTTGCATGAAACTAAGGTAACGATAGGACAGCTAAAGCTAGCTAGGAGATGCTAGTAATTCAAACATTCTTTTCTTTAACACAGGGTTTAAGAGATACCCAACGAGAGATAGTGCAAAACACTACTTTACCCTATGAAAAGGGTGCTATAAATGGCCATACTCTAAGTGAGCAAGAACGACCCCGACTACCTTCCAAGGTATAGAATACTTGCCAGCTAAAAGGTACCTGGTGAAAATAGCTATTCAGTCAGGGTGTGTATGGTGAACCTGATAGTGGTGTCAGGGCCCCGCCCCCCAATCCCTACCCTGATCAGATAAAGACGTCCCCTTGTCTCTAAGCACTGACATGTAAACCCATCACCCTTCCCAGGCAAGCGTTTTCCCTCATTACCTATACTGCACACACCCTCAACATCCAGGTACAGGGCTTTGGGACAATATATAGTACAAAACATCCAGGCTGATGAATAGCAACTACCACCAAGACATGAATACTAATCACCAAATAACTCGATGTTTTGAAAACAGGTATGAGTAGGAAATCTTGAGGCGTAGTATTTTAAGTAGGTCATTGTAGGTAGGGGTAGTTGCACTACTAGTACTACCACTACAGGTATGTGTACTTCAGCTGTGATGGATGCTTGATATTGGATTGCTTAGCCAGGGTTTAAATATGTACTACGCTTGATTGGTCAAGCTTTAAACAGATACAATACATTCTAATTCTAGCCTTTCAAGGGATCAGGCTTGGCAGATCATCCACTAGGCTGGGCAAGAATATATTCAATGTGTCCAAGCCAATGCATTTCTTGATTTGTGACTCTTCATACATGGCCCCATCCTTGACTCTGTTTGTTGTTGCCCTTGAACATGTATATATTGGATTGTAGTGGTATGACACTCAAGTTTGAGCCTGGGGCACACAAGAAATTCCAGTTCAGATATGCAGCTCTCTTCTCATAAAGGAGGCCATTAACCAAAGGAATATTTCTATACTTTTGGCAGCTGTGAATACAGTGTACCAAGATGCTGGTTCAAATACACCCCCTCAAGAAAACACTCTTAGCACTACATGCTAGGCAACATCTACACATATATGGGTGGGGGGTACTGTGCATCTAATATCAAAACAAGTACTAGAGAGTGGATACTTTCTTAATATGTATATTAACAGATTTTAGGTATATTTTCTGAAATGTTGAATTACAACATAGGAGTCTATTATGTGCAGGAAATAGATATTTGAGTTATAGCCCAAAGTATCAACATGCACATCAAATGCATTGTAACTATATCTAGAAGATATCACTCTACTACTAGTTTACTACACCCGTATTGTACAAATGAACAAGTTCTGTTACATACATCTAGTTACCCCATCACTCAATGCTTTGGACACATTCCAGTACGCTCACAACCTGGGAACCAATAATCATGTCATCAATGGGATCAATACCATTCAATAATTTACACTACTGATCATTTCATGCCGTGATCTAATGACAATGCGTAGGAGAATCAATAAACATGTCAATAAAAGGATGATTACCAATGAGCAGTTTGAATGAAAAAATCATATCCTATTAGGGCCTGTGAATAACATTGCATCCTGCTAGGATCGGGGGTCAATGTTTATGATTAACAGTCGAGTGCATCCTGAATTGATCATGGATCAATGTATTTATACATTCTCATAGTTTGTACGAGTGTGGCACTGAACTGTATATAGCCTACAGCATTTCTAGTGTTGATTTTGATTATTTTGATTAGATAGAACATGATAGGTAATGACAAGCTATTACCTTGGCCCAAATCACCAGGTAATTATAATATGTTCATGTTACATCCAATACACAAAGCCCTGGAGACAATCCTAATGGTTTTATATAGTATTGGCTACTGGCTATTGCAGCTGAATAGGTATGATTATTGAGATGTGAAGTAATACTTCAGGCATTGACTAATATTTTGCGTTGAAGGCAAGCTTTAAAATACAGGAATATGTTTTAAGTACATTCAAATCTCTTAACTAGTAAACTGGAGAAGTACTTATTACACTATTACTGGTATAGCCTAAACTTCTAGGCTGTCATATATATTTTTTCTGTCAAGTTTTTCTTTTATCAAGTACCAAGTGGTCAAAGGGGCAGAGTCGCCACATTAGTTCACATTTACCTCAGGGTTCCACATCATTGAAATAGCAGAATTTGATATTGCCAAACCCTGATGGTTTATGCAACAAACAAGCTCTGATTGAAAAGTATGACCATATGTTCAAACAAATGCCAATGGCTAAATGTGTAGTGAGAGCTCAGTGAGGATACAAATTAGGTTTCAAGACTGAACCGAAGCAAGTTCAACTGAAATCAGATGAATAACAATCGCTGTAAGTGTTACTTACAGTCTAGTGAGGATACAAATTAGGTTTGAATTTGACTGAACCAAAACAAGTATATACAATAGGAATTGAATATCTAACAACAGGTCATAATGTTACTGACAGCCCTGTGAGGATACAAATTAAGTCTGATTGAAAGCATGTACATGTACAATAGTAATTGAATGAATAACAATGGTTAACTGATCATTGTGATGTGAGTTACTGATACGGACACAGCCGTCATTGTATATTGGACACTGATAGCAGAGCTGGCACTGGCAGGCTAGATTAGACCAGGAGACACAAGAGACATCAAGCCTAGCATGCAGGCTATCAAAATGACGATGGTGATAGACAGCTAGCTAGCAGTCAGTGGCAATGCTGTAGACCATGCAGCCATCAGGGCAGGCCCTTGGAGGGCAAGTTAACTAGGAGCCTCGTCTAAGAGCATCCATATAAAACTTCCTATATGTAAGTATGATCAAACAAGTCAAACAACCAAATTCCATGTGTCTGAAGTGTTTAAATGTGACATTTTTATAAAATGTTTTTTTTGTAATGATGTAAATAAGTCTGATACATGCATGTTTAATGTAAGAACTAGTGAGAAATATACTATCAACCATATAAGAGGTGCTGTCCCACCATTGCAGTGGTCAGCATTGGGTGTATAGATAGTAATGTGTCAGGCATGATAAGGAGGTGACAAAACTGTCCCCCTGCAGGCAGGATATCCTGGTGCCTGTCACCTCCAATCTCACCACCAACATCACTTCCTGCCACTGGCCCTCTATGACAACTATCTTCCCTTGGGTGTTCATCCCAGACACCTACCCACCGCTAGAGTGGACAAAATGTAAGTTATAGAGGTACTAAGGTAAGAGGTCATAGGTGGAGGTTTAGGTTTGTATTACCATTACAAACAATACCCCCATCACAGCATGTAAACATAGATCAGTAGTTATTATTCCTAAACTGAGAGTCAATAAAAAAATGACACATATTTCATAAATATCTGTCTGATTTCAGGCATGTTTTGAATGATATTTGATGGCAACATTGCTTGAACACATCTTTTCTGAAGTATTTACTTACAAACCTGTTTGACACACAACCTACAGAGATGTCAATACATACAAAAAGAGAATGCATCAGTTTTCAGCTATTGCAAATTTGCAATAAAGGGAGTTTGGATTTGCAAAACCGTTAACAAATGTAACTGATTTCTTCAGTGGTTAGTCTGACCCAGCACTCAGAGTGCAGCGAGGGGACATTCTAACGTTGGACAGTCCAGATGTCCACTCAACATAACAACAAAGACCCTCCATTATAAACACATTGTACAAAGTCATACACCCCTGGAGGAGTCGACCGGTAGACTGCATTGTTACCGTTAAAGCACACAAGCACCAGCCTATTTTGAAAAACGATTCCTGATCCAGATTAGCCCCACGCCTGCTTGAATCCAGGCATCGCTGACCCTGATTCAACCTGCTCACCTGACTTTATAGACGCTACCCTGTGAACCGTGAACGCCTAGGCTATACATCATACACCAATAAAAAACCTCTACCTGACAGCTACTACTACGCCGCAATACCTGGCTTCTACCACTACACTACATACAAGGCTGATGGTAACTTGAGAAGCCCTAGATCTGCAGTGAAAGGGCCCTGTCAGAGGAGGGTTCTTTGTTACGGGCGCCTGCACAATAAAATAGCAATACTCGCTGAGACGGTTGTCCTGGCGTGTTTTGAATTGGAGAGAAAAAGGTGATTCTCCTGCCTTAGTAAACAAACCAGTTTGACACAGATTCCAAGGATACCGAGAAAGAATTTCCCATGCTACTTTTTCTGCATGCACATGCATTTTATTATTTTTATGTATGTGATTTCATTCTCAGCTTCTGTATTTAGTTTGTAGTACAACAGGATATATTTTTTAGACTTATAGTCACATTTGGAGTGCTGTGTAGCTTATAGTGCTCAGGATAAATGAGAATGTGTGGGAAAGAAGCAAGTCCATATAAACTAACAATATAATTCTAACCTTTCCCACCTTTCCCCTTCCGTGAGCTAGTACATGTACAGTCAGTGGAGATTTAAGAATCCAGCGTCAGAGTGAATGCTAAGATATTACATATGCCTTTACATAACATGTAGATTCATGTTCAGATGGTTATGTGATTATATTTCTGTCTCCTTTGAAAAATTTAACACCAAAAATTCCACCGGACATCCAGTAAATAAATCTGCTATCAAGAAGAGAAAAGAGGATGTACTTCTATGTTATAATCTTGGTAGCTGATGATACCTCATCAAAGCTCCTTATTGATTCCTAGCTGCTGCAAGGTGAATCAATGAAGGTATCTGAGGGAAACAAGCAGACCACATTCTTCCAGCCTAATTGAGTGGAAATTAACATCTTCTCCAGATACCTAGCTGCAACACACACACACAGACATGAAAGAACTAATCCATACTTGTGCTGCAACTGAGCTTCCCTACCTGCACATGGCTATTGTGAACAGGTGAGCCAGCATCCCTTCACTGACTGCCAGGGCTGCACTGCTCAGCTCTTGTGAAAACACCACCACCTTGCAAGCATTGTTTTCCCAGTACCTTAGTCTTAAATAGGCCCATACATTACCACATAATGCTTAACAACCGTGTGATGTTGTGTGAAATATCTAAATACAGAGTCTATTGTAAGTTTGGAGTATTGCTACCTGGTGGCTTATACGGATGGTTAGTATGCTAATTGATTGAGTGAAGGGAGAAAATAGGGTCTGTGATATATTTTGATAATAAATATATTATAGTTGTTATTCATTGTTTATTCTCAAACAATGGTACTATTCTTAAGTACCTAGCAGTTAGACACCTGTTCATTACCAATGGTATTCAGGATAAATATGAATTGGTCTGCAGGTATTCTTGAGTCAATATTTACATTGATCAAACTGCAGACACATTATTACCAATAGAGAGCAGTTATTTAGCTATTTCTCCCTTTAACAACACAGGTGGTCTGAAAGAGGGGGGGGGGGGGTGAAAAATAACCCACACATACAGTTACTTATCACCTTAAGTTATCACCTTAGTGCTGCACAGGGTTCAGGTTGAGCTTTCAAATTCAAATAAGGTCAGTGGATCATTTAGAAGAGGTTTCCTCGGAAATTGAATACATAAGTACATATTTCATATAGAAAGTATACTTCTAGGATTTAAGCTGCTCTAAGACATCAACAAAAGAAACCCACTATATCTATTGCAATGTGAATTACCAATTGAAGAAATCAGACGAAGAATACTACAATAGATATAGATCTTTATTCCAAGTCGGTAATAATTTTACATAGTAAAAAGGATTTTATTTCACTTCTCTACCCCTACCCATGAACGTTGATCACCGGATACACAACCAGCAGATCTCGCTAAATAGCCTCGGCACAACTCCTACCCTAGGTGTTGACGAGAACCACTCAAGAGGTGCGTTCTACGCATGTGCGAGAGCAATCTTCTCTCAACCAATCCATGTTCTCTTCATCTGAGTCCTACCAGAATCCCCATCTTGGAACAAACAAGAATCTAAATCAGTGTGGTAGTAGTGTGCCTCTTGTTGCCCACCCTCTTACGTGTTTATTGGACGACCTCTATGATTAAATCTTAAATGCTCTTTGACTCCTATCGTCTATGCATGCATAAATATTTGATTCGCCTTAACTACCAGCCCGGGGTTATAACCGCCCTACTGAGTCTCGCACACACGCATCTTGATAATTAGTTAGGATCTATGCAGGAAAAATACAGACTTGCTCACGGGAGAGGAAATATACCCTCCATCAGGGTCTGGTACAGAGAACAAATAGAACTTTATTGTGAGCAATATGAATAAGCACTAAAAGAGTGAAACACCATAACAAAATACATTGAAACCGCAGCCTAGTAGGGATGTTGACTTCCACTTGTGGTGTCAGGTGTTGCTTACATACAAACACCTTTGTTCAGTGACCAGCATGAATCCCCACTCCTCAGTGCTGGTTTAACCCATTCACACTTAGAGTTTCTCTAGAAAGTGTCGTCTGCTACTCTCATACTTTTGAAAATATCTTTTGAATAAAGCAAAAATTCACAAAATATTTGAAGAAGAGTTCTTGTTTGACTTGTGATCAACATTTCTCCATCAAATGTTTTCAAGAAAATGTGTTTGTAAGTTAAATATTTCTAAAATCGTCAGGCCTCTTTTGGCTGCTCTGAGTGTTAATGGGTTAATACAAATTTAGTAAGTCTAGCCTGGGAGTTAGTTGGCTTAGTGTCAAGGACTCTACATGAGCAATGGGGCTAGCATGCAGTAGAAGTGACAGGGCTGACCTCAGGAATGGCTTCTCACCCGGACTCTCCTCCTCCTCCTCTAGCTCTGACTGTGGAGAGCTGGCTGGCAAGAGATCATCCTCCCTCAGCTGACCTTTGCTAGTTTCAGACAGTCACCTCTTTAGCAGCATATACATACATACACTCATACATCAGGACTCGAAATTAGCTAGAGCTAGGAGCCCCCATTGAATTCTCTTGAGGCTCTATGTCACCCCAACTTTTGCATTGGGTTTCCCTTTTTGCATGAAGTGTTAACAGGGTAGGCCCTTTAAGTGTGAAAGAGACATGTTACATAGTTTCAAATCCTCTTCTTGCATGAAAGTATATAGACTGTCACCCCTTAAATTGCAGTGTTACATTCCTCTTTTTTCATACAAGCGCAAAAAGTGACCCTAGCTTAGAACATCAGACAGTGTCGCCCCCACTGTTGCATGGAGTTTATAATCCTTTTTTTTGCATACTAATGTATTAATAGGAGACTGGCCTTGCCACACACTCAGAGTATGCCCCCACCCCTACCAGTGACTGTCATGTTGCATGGAGTTTCTTATTCTCTTTTTGCATACAACTGTGTAGGAGACTGGACTGGCCTCGCCACAGACTCAGACCATGCCCCCTCCTCCATTGACTGGCCTCAGACTGTCACCCTCTCTGTTGCATTGAGTTTCTAACCCTCCCCTGTCTGGCTGCTGCAGGTGGCTGACCTGGTGAACCCTGCCATCAATGCAGGAATAAAGAGCACGCTCCTCTCCACCAGATCACTCAACACTGACACACGCTATAATACAAGGGATATGTAAATCACATGCAAAACACGTCGAACATCTGTCTGGAAACTTAAAGAGAAAATCCAGAAAATATGCCATGCCTAAAAAAGCCTGGTTCATGCATGTGTGTAGGATTTACAAATGCTTTCGGCCCAACACATAATTATGCTGAATATTAAAGATGGCATATGATTATTTAGATCTACCTGCTTATGTAGTTTATGACAGGTATTTTAAAACAGAAAGAACAAGTGAATGAATACAGGCATACAATGGCTTTGTTATAGATATCAATTATCTCACACAGATTAAGGCATATATGGTTTGTTTTTCAACAACATGGTTTCTAAGGCATATTAACCAGCAACAATTGCATGGAAATAATCAACTGTTGATGCAACAAAATGTTATTTTAATCAGGTAAGCCACATAATGAAGTCATTGGATGCAGAGGTGCCTGCAATTACAGGTGAAAACTTGTGTTGATCTGTGAATGACACACTGATTTGCACTACCCCTAAAAACAATGTGGGTTTCTATCACACTAGCATGTTTTATTCTAGAACAGCCTTCGATTTTACTATTAAATATATTTATCCCTTCAAATGCTAAGGCACAAGAACACAAAGATTTTCAAAAACCATCCAAACCCTGTCATGCTAGTATTCATTGGATAGCTCTTGCCGAGTCCTCTCAAATGAGTGCCCATGTGCCAGGGTTTCAGCCATTGAAAAAAATTACATCATTTTGTATAGGCCAAATTAACCACCAGTAGAATATATAAAATAAGGGTTAAGGATTCTTCCTAAATAAATGACACCAAAAGCGGATGGTAGTATAATCCGCCTTTGATAACACACACTTGTTTTTGCTTATCCCTCTTTTTGGGACCGTTAAAAATGTGACTATCAGTATCAGCAGTGGTGTCCTAAAACAAACAGTGAGACAGATTTACCACACAAGTGAGGTCAAGTGATTTGTCAGGAAAAAGATGACAGGGTGAGAGAGAGATGGTGGACTTTGAAGCACTAAGGCACACAAAGAAACCGTTATTGCTGTTAAACATCTGCCAATAGCCAACCAGTTCTGATAAATGTCATAGTAAAGCAAGTTTGCAGAAAACTGTACTGCATTTAGTACAACTTACAGTTACTTGTAAATCAATTCTTAGAAATAACAAACCATGGACCACATGTGCAGAAACAATCAATGCATTTTCTACTCATAATTGGTGCTCATAGATCAATCAAGAACACCGCATGGTGAAATTAACTTTCACAACCACCAACCACTGTCTCTCATGGGCGGAAAACATAAACGCATTTTTTACTCATAATTGGTGTCCGTAGATCAATCAAGAACACTGCATGGTGAAAATCACTTTCACAACCACTCACCACTGTTTCTCTTAGATCAATCAATAAAGAAAACACAACATAACGGTAAAATAAAAACCTCATAAGCAGATGTGTGCTATATCTTGGAAGGGGTCAGATTACTCAAAGTAACCACTACGCCACAATAAATCTAATTACGTGACGACAATAACACCTGTCGGTTGCTCATTTGTCTCCTGTTTTATAAACATCGAGATCACCGACACTGGATGACTCATTTCCTCCACAGCTGCCTGCCTGCGTGAGACACTGAGTTGTTTTTTTCATTTAAATGAAACGTGACTCGTGTAGGTTTCTCGGTACCCATTACTGCCACCCTCATCACAGGTTCAAAGGAACCCTCACGCTACCCGACCCATTAATGATGTAGCTACAACACTATCAATTAAATAATCAAGATGGGGATCCCTAGGATGAAAGGTGGATCATAGTACATTTTCAAATTGCATCAATAACAATATCTTTCGTCAACAGTGATTTTACCATGTCTACAATGCTTAAGTGTATCAATGATTATTCCGATTCATTTGTTTTTTGTTGTTGTCTTTTCTTTCTTGTCAAAGTTATAAATTCAACCAACCTAAATATATTCAAACATTTGTAAGTGGCTAGTCAGTCATGAAAAGCGCTATCACCAAAAAAGGTGTGCCACCAATATTCATAACAGTATCAGCCACTTATCTTTATGGCTGTACTAGTAATACCTTGACCTATAAAAGAATCACGATTACTAATGTCATGATATTTACCCAGTCCCAATTGAGATCTTGCAGACTGGCTTAGCAAAACATGCAATACATTTGGGTACAGTGTAAATGCCAAATATGGCATGTTCTGTTTGAGGGAAACCTTGTGTGGTATTAGGGTGCTGTTCATATGGAAACTTACTTATGAAATATGGATTTGCTCAACATGACTATAGCTTCACTACATTCAGAAAACTAGTAATGGACATAGTTAACACCATATTAAACACTTAACTAGAATTTTTAACACCACAAATGAAAATATGAATCATAAACACAGGGAAATGAAGATTGTATGTCTCTGCAGGATCATGGTCAAACTTGCTAGGGTCGAAAAATCCTGAAAATAAGTTCAGTGAAGTGGCTATTTAAAGCATTCATGGAATTAACCAATCAACTTGTAGCTAGTCTTCATGGCATCTCGGAACAAAACTTTTATCTTTGTGTTTTTTTGTTGGCATCGAAGGACCATGAACTCCATGAACCCTACCAAGACCCTTGAAGGTCTTCTCAGCCGAGAGGCACCTCCTCATTGCCTAGCCGCCCCAGCCAGCAGCACCGGAAGCTGGTTAAGCAAGGAGGCCTTCTAGTCATTGTTGATGTCTTGAGACGCCCTCATTAGCAGGGCCAGGTACACACAATGCAACAGGAAGACCTTGATCACCTGGCTGAGCTTGAGAGCGTGATAATGAGTGTACCTGTCTCTCACCTACAATATGCTGTCTGCCAGCTCTCTTTTTCAAACACAGGCTAAGTAGACACATACCCTCTCACAGGGTGTATAGTCTTAAATATTCTAGTATGTAGGATTTCAAGAATGCAAGTTTCAGTGTATAAATTGTCAAGATTCCCATTCAAACAAACACATACCAAAATCATCCTTTCTCAGCATCTGTAAATTTTTCAAGCTTGGTGGACAGACCTCCCACTGAAAAACCGGCAAACAAATTTATGTTATGCCCCTGTTTTTTTTTGAAAGTGCATATCCTCAAGCACATGACACTCATATCATACACACACACAGCATTTGAGCTGCAGAGATCATAAATCATGTTTATATATATTTAAATCTAGGAACCTCTTGTTATGAATGTAAGCACTGCATCCAATAAGTTCCTTCTTAAACCCAAAGGAAGGACCCCCGTTGGGTGGGGAGAATGACAGGAACCTCAGTACCTGGGCAAAGAAGGCTTCTTAAAGGTCAAATCTTTCACCTGATTACACAAGAGGTACAGGTATAAGCCTCTTAACATACTAACTGGTCAGGCATGAAGGTGTTAAAATACTTCCTTCCTCTGGCTTCCAATACCTGTCTGTGGAGCAGCCCTTGTACATAGTGTGTTCACTGAAGGGGTTGAGATGGGATAAATGGGAATGCAGGTCTTGATGTGCATTAAGCATGTATCTCCCACAGAAAACAATACACCCACGCAAGCCCATTTTGGTCATCCAGTTTCAAAAATCCTGGTCTAGGCTCTGTGCCTATGCTGTACAAGTAATATAAAGGCCATACAGTTTCAAAATCCTGGGCTAGGCTCTGTGCCTATACTGTACAAGTAATATAAACGCCATACAGTTTCAAAATCCTGGTCTAGGCTCTGTGCCTATTTGAGTACAAGTAATAGAAATACCATACAAAATAGCATGAACAACTACAATGAGCCATAACAATAGGCTGTGATTTCCCACACAGACAGGCTGATTGTCATCATAATCCTATAAACTGTACAGTCTCCATATGGTGAGAGTGATGTAGGATGACAGGTGCACTATGAATGGCACTGAGCTACTCTCGCTAGATTCACCGGTTCTGATCTACATAACAGGCCGGCAGTGTCGGTGCTTAGTGACACAACCAATACAGGTGGAAAACAACAACCATACAGTACAGGTGAAAGTGCACAATCACAACCAATACAGGTGGAAATCTATGCTCAATACAGGTGGAAATCTATGCTCAATACTGGTGGAAATCCACAACCAGTACAGGTGAAAGTGCACAATCACAATCAATAGAGGTGGAAATCTATGCTCAATACTGGTGAAAATCCACAACCAATAGATAGAAATGCACAACCAATACAGATGAAAATGCACAATCACAACCAGGTGGAAATCTATGCTTAATACCTGTGAAAATCCACACCCAATACTGACAGAAATACACAATCAATATAGGTGGAAATTCATATTCGATACAGGTGAAAATGCACAATCGACATCAATGGAAATCCTCAATATTAAAAGGATACATGAAAGAGTATTGGAGATAATCCAAGCACTGACAGTTGAAAGAAAAATTGCAGATTTAGGATAAATACAAAGAAAATACCTGTAGGCTATTGAGGGAATGCCTAGAGGCCTGTCTGAGGTCCAAAAAGCTCAAGGTTTACCCCGCAGAGGAAAAGATTTAAATCTACAGTCTGGTTACTATGGAGTCTGTCTAGCAGCATGTACAACAATAGATAAAAGAATAGATGGGAAAACAATGGCAGTTTCTGTTGTTTAAGCTTGAGGATATTGTGGCACTCCCACCCTCATTGTGTACTTGCCATTGAGTGTACAAGTACAACAAATATACCCCCCTTTCCTAGGATCAATGGGCTCACAAACAAAAAATATTTTATATCTAAACCCATACATTCTCAGATTGATTCTTAAATAGAATGATGCTGTCTCCCATGAAAAGTATGACACCTAAATAGTATGATTGCCCTTCTAGAACATTGAGTTTTTAAGCCATATCCAAAACCCTGTTTTCCCATCTCCATCAGGGTGTTTAACTCAATTTACGAGGCTGAAGAAAAATGAACCCTTTTTTCCCAATAACAAACCCAGCTGGAGGGTAGAGTATGGTTCAAGGTGCTCACACGTGGTAGCGCCACTCTCCATCAGGCCATTCAGTGTGCTTTATCTAATTCAGTGGAGTGAGGAAAACTGAACATTTTTCTTCGAAGTAACTAACCCTGCTGCAGGGAAGAATAAGGCCCACGGTGCTCACAGGTGGTAGCAATTTCTAGCAAGTACTGGTGAGAACCTTGGGCATGAATTTTGCCAACTCATGTCCTTCCACCTGTATAGAGCAAGGGGTCTTAACGGTCTAAGTCACCTGCACAAGGTGATTTCCAATTACTGCACCAGCAGCAGGGCAGCACACCTGAGTGAGAACAGCGTGCTCCTTGCTTACCTTCAGGGAGGAGCCCAACGGAAAATCTTCATGCACCCTTGCCTCTCTCTCCCCATCTCCCGCCCTTGGCGTAAACCATCCATGCTGAAAATAGTTCCCTTTCAAACAGTAACGTCTGCTTCTTTGACACTTTTGAATATAACACCGTTATAAAGCATGGATTTTCTAGAAATTTGAAGGAGAGTTGTAAGTTGGATTCTAATCAACATTTTTCCTCTAAATATTTCTCAAGAAATGCTTTCATCGGAAAGGTATCACCAAAATAGTCGGGCCTTTTAAGGGCGGTGCAGGGATGGAAGGGTTAACCCAGGACCAATACAAGCAAGAGTCTGAAGTACCACTTCTAGATCATGATGTGGATCCAAGGTGACTCACTCAAGTACTCACTATAACTGTACCTACAGCCAACACAATGTGATACAGCATGGTGCCTTTTCCTGTGTACTGATGTAGATATAACACCAATAGTCAATGCTTCACCTAGGCATGGCATACGGAATACTGACACTGAATTATCTAGTGCCTTGGCCTCCTAACGATTTTCTCATCGCTTAAATAATTCATGTAGGGCCCAGTCAGAGGTTTCATTAAGAAAACAAAACATCCTAAGAAGTGTAATTACCCTGCACATGCCCCTGCCATACTAATCAATATAACCTCATGCTACTCCCATGATAGATCTAGGGTTCCGGGAATCCCAGAAAAAATACTATTTAGGCCCATGAAAGGAGTGAGAGGCTCTAACATTGAACACCTATGAGTGAGAACAACACTGATATGTAAACACTCAATTTTGAGCAAAATTCCATGACCCTAATCCTAAATTTAAATACATAGGAAAACCTCCAAAATAAGGCTAACTTCTGATGAGAACCCAATCCCAGGGTGTGCGGTACTGTGCACACCTCAGAGGTTTCACATAAAGTAAAACCTTTATGGGTTTGTCCTGAAAGTTGTGAATTGATATTTTCAGGCTGTGGAGGTTTTGAAGATGTATGCGTTGCACTCTCAACTGTTCATGTGGCGTTCATTAGCTCAATGTCAGGCCGGGGTGAGGGACTGCAGAAAAGACTCAAGTACATAACCTAAATAATTGAAACCATGCCAGGGCAAGCCTGAGCTAGCCTACTACACGCTCTTTCAGATGACAATACTAAAACTGTCTGGATCTATGCCACTTAGTGCAAGAGGTAGGCAAGGCTTTAGCACGACACTGAAACAGGAATAGCACAAGTGAAGGATCGACTTCCTACCACATACTGAGACCCAGACACCAAGCAAAAAATATGGACTGATAAGGAAGGCTTCATATTACATCATTACATTTTGATACATGGAAATCTGGAAAGGCTGGGGAAGTTTGATTCAAGTAGATATCAAACTAGCAGTTTTGGTTACAAAGTCATTAAAATCACATCTTTTAAAACCCCAGACAGTGAATATGTCGTGAGGTAGCACATTATGACTGTCATAGAGTTTTGAAACTCACATATAATGTGACTTTTTGTCAAGTTGTTTGTACAAAATTACACTGATTTACACTGCAAGCACATTATGCACAGCAGGCTTTAAAACCTGGAGAATAAAGCTGTCAACCTCTGAAATAATCTTTAGATTGTTTTAAAATGCCAAGCAATCAAACGATTAATTGCAACATGCACATCTCTTACAGGGATTTACAATTAGACTGAGAGATGCCTCCAATTTGTCCACTTATATTTTTAATCCTGTGTGCAATTTGGTGGGATTTCAGACACCCACTCCATATGGAGCACCTGGGGATTAGGGCTACCATTGTTCTAGCGACACTCCCACTCAGACAGTCAGGTGGTAATAATAATGCCTGATGCGTCCACTCCTTCACAGAGAATCAGGTTTCATACATCAAAGCCCCAGGCATCAGTATCCCAGCTGATGAAAACTGGGATGCTCAGGTGCAGTTCCCATGCTGTTACGCAATCAATAAATGATGACAGGTTGAGAGTACATTACATAATTGAATGGTCTTTGTATGTGTTTATAAAAGGTGGGTATTTATAAGTTCTAGGTGCATAGAGCCCACTGGGAGAATAGAGACACAAAATACATATTTCCTCAACTGAAGTTCTGGCTAAGACTATGGTTCCAGGTTAACATGTATTACAGAAGTCAGCAATAAGGGTATGTACATGTACAATGAAAGCTTGTACTGATCCCTGGTGGGAGGGGACAGTCCCAGATGCTGCCAGAGTAAGTAGCCAAATGATTCGGAAGACTGTTGACAGAAGTGACTAAAATATCCCACAAATCCTGTCCAGTATATTCAAGTGCAGGGGCCAGACTACCATCACAGCAAACCCAACTCTGCACATGCCCCTTTTCTGACCATCATTCATATCTGCTGAAATATTCCATGGTACGATTGCCCAGTGAGCTAACATGGTTGTTTAGTGCATAGCAGATAGGTTTCTTCCATTCACAGGCCTAGCACTGCATAACCGCCAATAATCAGATCTGACCATGCCTACTCAAAACTGACCATGCTCCCAGGACCCAACACTAACGAGTGTGAGATGAACCCTTACATTCCTGAGTCCGCAACTGAACTACATCAATCTTAAGTTGGGACCTTATTGAAGGGAGGGTTGGGTGAGGGTTTGATCTACATGCTTGTCTGTTTCACTTAACCCATGTGCTGCTGGTGGCTAATATGGCCAATACAAAATAATGCAAAATATCATGAAAAATCACTGAAACCCTAGCATATGGGTACTCATCTGAGAGTACTCCATGAGGGCTATCCAATGAGTACCAACATGACAGGGCTTAGATGGTTTTCAAAAATATTTGCGTTTTTGAGCTTTGAGACGAAAGTAGCTTCAGCATTGGAAGAGTTAACAGGCGGTGATGAAAGGAGAAACAGAACATGTGATGAATGTCCAGACCCCTACACAGAGCCGCTAACACCAAAACCAGCCTCAGATCATGTTCAATCTTAGGAACTTATTGAAGGGAGGGGTGGGTGGGTGGGGGTTTGATCTACATGCTTGTCTGTTTCACATAACAGGCGGTGATGGAAGGAGAAACAGAACATGTGATGAATGTCCAGACCCCTACACAGAACCGCTAACACCAAAACCAGCCTCAGATCATGTTCTACCGCTCGGCCTGTCTGGTCAGGACCAAACATAAACAAGACACATTTCTCATGGGGAGGAAATTGCTCCTCGTTAGAGAACCCCATCCAGGAAAATTACTTTAGTAATATAATTAAGGAGACATTTCTATTTTTACAGTGAGGAGGTTGAACACTTGCATTCAATTAACACTATGATCATCCTCTGTTATTTTTGGGAGGTCCTGCCTCCTTCACTCAGCAAACTCAAATTGATAATTTAAGTCCAGAATTTTAGGAAGGGAGAGAATATTGGAATTGGAACAATCTCAATTGGGCATCACTTGGGAATGGGGTGTGGGGATATGGGGTTTGGTTTTCACAACATTTTCTAAGTCCAAAACAAGGTGGCCTTAATTATGCAATTATCTGCAAGGCTGACCACTAGAGATTCTGGGAGGAAATGGTACTGGACTCTTACCAAACTGCCTGATAAGGAGTCACTTAAGGATAAAGAGAACTTGATAGGGCTCCAACAAGATAGACTGGGGAAGTCCCATCCACATGGCAGAATTAAAGGCATGAATGAGGGTATCACCAAAATGTTTTTGAGGGGACCTTGCTTCTTTTCGTGAGTAAAGTCCTTCCCTTCACTATGGAGTGGAACTTATTCTTATTATTTATTTGCTTTATAATGGAATCAATGTTTCCTGCCCAGGACCTTGGGGTGTCATGGTATGTGTTTTGAATGAGTTGGG
Source organism: Maea johnstoni (assembly GCA_963942565.1). Lineage (NCBI taxonomy): Eukaryota > Metazoa > Annelida > Polychaeta > Spionida > Magelonidae > Maea > Maea johnstoni. The sequence continues at coordinate 44,717,000 of OZ012689.1, read as the reverse complement.
GGTCCAAAAAACTGCCCTGTTGTCAAAGACCCTGGATATACCCATTAATGTGTTTTGTATACATTTGTGACTTCAAACAGTCAGTGCTACATGAAGTAGATATTTATAAGGAAAAATAAAGAGATATGCATCTTTATATGAAACACAGTCAATGCATTACACCTTGAGGTCTCAGAAAGGTCACAGTGCCTATTGTACATGAGTCCCAACAGGAAATATTAAGGAACTAGTCTGAGAGGAATGTTGGCCAGGCATACTGGATCTGGATGGTGTCCAAAACAATCAGAAAATGCAAAACATCATCCAGCGTTATTATTGTGAGCTGTCAAGATTGACGAGAAGACAGCAGTGTGGAGACAGTCCAGAGATGATCCCTGATATGATCTGTGAGACACTTGGTGCAGACATGTGGCGGCCAGTTGTCCAAGCAAGCATGTGGTCAGGGGTTGAAATAACCCTTAGAATTTAGAAACCAAGGGTTTGAAATGACTTTACGGATGTGAATTCCTGTTTCTCTAGGCTCACTTACTGTATGGTTGAAATATTGCTGTCCAAGTCCAAGGAAAATAACTAAAATTTAAACCACCAGCAACATAACGTAATGTACATACATTAATTTGTGATAAGAACAGTCTGTTCCTGTGGTTTTGTATATCGGTCTACTTATTTAAGTGGGAGGTCCAAAGAATGCTGACCCCACTGCCTCAGCTGTGGCCCCACATGTATCTCCATGCTGGCAGGGATGCCTCCTCCATCCTGGCCAGCTGAACTCTAGATCATCACACATGCTCACGGTATCAACAGACATGACATCACTGGAAGACAACACATACAAACAACACATGGCATTTGGGACTGGTCACTGGAGGCCTGTCTTACAAGTTAGAAAGGCAGGGTGAGCAGCCCAAGGCATCTATCTTCAAATTGAAATTTTGTTGTACATCACATCTTCTGCTTTATTGCATACAGTGGTTAAATCATGACTAGCAAGTTTGGTGAGGGAAACCTGAGTATCCAGGAGAGAACATCTGCTAACCCCTAGTCACTAGTAATAACATTCTCACACACCAAAATAGGGCTTAATCATAACTGACTAGTTTTTAATGGTGTTGGAGTGTGGAGTATCAATAAATGCACTTAGTAACCCCAACTGTCTGTAAGTCACTGCCAACATACTCACATGCCTTGAAGCCAATTTAAATTCAAGATTTTTAGCAGTGGTGGGAGACATGACAAAAAGTCAAAAGAGGAAAATAATGAATAAGGGAGGAAAAACTTCCAATGTGGCTATAGAAATGCCTACGCCAAGTCACTAATAGCCACAAAATAGAAGTTAAGTGTAGCAAATCCTCGAATACTACTGGGTACTAGAATTTCTTTGCAGATCATCTCAGATTATTTGTTTCTTCTAGGATCATTCTGCAGCCTGAATCGAGCCTAGAGTGTGAATGATGAGACAGTGCACTAAACAAGATGGTTGACTGCTTGGATACAACCCATTCTAAGCGGTAGAGAGAAGGGACTAACAGTAAGTCAACAAAAGCATCTTCACCTCGTTATATATGTCCTCATATCACCTTCAAAGGCCAAATTGGTGACTTATGATCCAGTTTTAAAAAGAAGTTTTTAAGCACAACCAGATGAAATGTCATAATGGTTCAGAAATCAATTGCTTGGCATGTCTTCACCAGAGAGCTCAAGGTCTTGCCATGAAGATGTAAGAGCAGAAGTTTTGTGCATCTAATATATGAAAATTCAGCTGAACAAAACTACACACTGTTTAAAGGGATATTGGTAGAATTAACATACTTAAGTTCAGCACTCTTTATAACATTAAATTATACATAAAGTCAATCATGATGATTCTATTACACAACTTTCACAGAAATCGCTGTTGAGTGATTTTCCTAGCTTATCACATTCTAGTCTCATATCATCTAAATATAAACCAAAGCAACGATAAAAGTGGACTTACTTTTTAATAAAAAAAAGACTAAGTATAAGTTCAGATTTCATAAACATTCTTGAAGGACCCAGGTACATAATGTAAAAGTTGGAATATACATTTTATGAATGCTTTGCACAAGGCACTAAGACATAGGAGAGGATAAGTTGAGGGTTGAAACCAAACAAGGTCAGCGTTGGTTCCACTCACATAGATTCCCTGCTACAAGCCTGCTGTGCTAACTGAGACAATGAATTCAGCTGTTCGGAGCATTCCTTGTGATCTAAAAGATGCTGCTCCCGGCTGCCAGGCTGCTGCCCCCCTCTCTCAGGGAGACTGATTTATGATATCATAATACCGGGCTTCCTCGGAATGCCGCCGGGTGCTGAAAATAGAGGCTGTAATGGAGTGGAGAGGGTCTGTCTGTGGTTCTGCAAGGCTGGCCACACTGCTGCCATCACCAGCACCGTTACCGACAAGGAAGGAAGCACACAGTGTGTAGACGGCTCCCTGACCAGCGGTACGGAGCGCTCAGCACCCGTTTGCGGCTTGTAGGTTGGCTGGCTGGCAGGCATTGGGGGTGCCTCACCATATGGTAGAGATTAGGTTGCGCATAGGGCAGGGGTGCCGCATGATCCACACAACCCCATGCAATACCCCTGTCACTGGCACTATCTCCCGGTTTTACAAGCCTTGAAATCCCTACCAGCTTGCAGCACCTGAAAACTGGGATTCCGTCTGGCCCAGACATTTCTCTGCCATTCTAGGCATGCAGCTTGTCAGTGGCACATTTTTGACGGTGTTGTTTCAGAGATTTTTGTCAGTCGTAATGTAACCTTCACCCTCTCCATGTGGGAGCAATGTACGTCTACTCAAGCACCTCGACTCAAGTGAGCATGGTTACCAGTTAATATATCACCACAAATTCAACCAGGCCATTATTTTGTTTTTGCCACAAATCATTCTAGTTTTTGAATGTTTTCGCACTCACTATATTCCAGACTTTTGAATAGGGTTCCATTTTGAATTATTGATTTAAATCTAGCTAATGATCTCTTCCATAAAAATGGCAATTATAAGGGAGGTTCTTGACATCTTGTTATTGGTCCTATGATACTTTTTGACTAGAACTACATGGAATTAATTATAAATTCATCAAATATCTAGAGGTTGACATTAATTGGGTTCTGATCACCAATTTGCCTTTGATTATTCTCAAAAAAATGCTCTCGTGCAAAAGCTAACACAACAATAGTCATAACATGTTTGGGTACTACAGGCATGATTGGGTTAAAGACTTAAAGCACTATAAAAACCTATAGTCCGCACCTCCCCACTCAACTGCTCTCTATCACACATTTCCTGATAAAACAATAGGTATGACTTTGGTCTGTCACAATATATGAAGTAAAAACATGATAGAGCTGTCAGCTATAAATTGAAAAACACTTATTTTCATAAGACTGCAGAGGAGTCTCCCGTCACAAAGCCTGGTAAATCTTATCTGAAATGCGCCAGACTGACATATTTATCTCCAGATAATACTCAGTATAAAAATATGAGTAATGGTGTGAGGAAATGCTGTGCTGAGATGGTACGTGGCATGGGGGTAGTCGGGTACTGACCTCAGGCTGGCACTAGACTCTACAGACCTAGCTCACTCAGTGGATAGATCCTGAGTATTCCTTCGGTGTCAGTCTTTAAAAGCAAGCTACTATCTCTGACTAAGCATAAACTACATAATACCAGTGGACACTCATACTGTAAATTGCTCTTTGCGTCAAGATTATTATGTTAGGAGGGATTGGGGGGGGGGGGGGGGGGGGGGGGGGGAGGTCATGGAAGTCCTCTGTAGCTCATCAGGCAACCATACATAATCTCCAAAATATCAACTTTGAAATTTACATTTGCACTCCTTAAAGTCAGGTAGCATTCATGTACAGCTTTTTCCTAACACCGGTATAGTGGTTATTGGCCAGCTTCTAGAGGAGCACTCCTTTCCCTGGAAGCCAACAGCCTTCAGGTAGCTGGCCTCCAATAATGACTATGGCCTCAGGGTGTGTATGAACCCAACTGACTCCATACTGTAACCACAGAATGACAACTGGCTGTGTGTGCGCCTGGGCCATGTGCGCTGGAGGAATTAACCCTTTCAGGCCTCAAGGTAGTTTCCTGCCGGTTTCCTGTTTGACTCGAGTCAAGAGGCGGTGAGGGGCACCTTCATCTCCCTGAGTTTACCCAGCAGACTAGGATTATAGAGGAGAGTTATCAGTGTTACCTAATTTTGTCTAGACAATCCTCAAGTTCAATGGAATCAAGAAGGAGATTATATGCATTTAAAGGGGTTCTTCAATGGTCTGACATACCAGAAACTAGTTGGGTTTGTTAATTATTTTCATGCCTTAAGGTCCTCAAAAAGGCTTTAAAACCATTCATTGATTGGGATAAAATCTCTCTACCCAAAATACTTAATGAAAACATTTGGAGTTATGTCAATCAGAACCCAACCGGAAACCCTCCTACTTATATCTGGCAAATTTACACTATATTCAGAAGTTAGTGTCATAAGTGTTATAGATCAAGATGATGCTTTGTATGTTATATCTAAACGCTAATGGGACATGAGAAGGAAGACTTCCCCTTGGCCTGGGCAACGCTAGTAATCCAGGTGAATATGCAGCACAGATTATTTGTATTCTCATTAAACCTGCCTCTTAAATTCAACCAGTTGGTTGAATTTGATAATGTTTTCTTACATCATAAATGCCATAATGAGTGATCAGCTCAGCTACAACATCAAATAACCATGCCAGTGAAATAAACCCTTTGACGGCAAGCCCAGTTAGTCAATAGCCTTTTTCAGCGAGACAAAAGAGAGGCTAATGTTGGAAAACTTCTTTTTTGAAGTCCCATGAGTTTAGTGTAGCAGCGCCTAATTGAGATTGGCCTGACTGTAACCAACTGGGCTGGTGGTCTGAATGGCTAGCCAGTTGATCACTGAAGCCTAAGCTCTTAGCCAATTCCCCCAGAGCGCTAATTACACTTCAGAGTGCCGGGGAGAAATCCAATTGACTACAAAACAAATACTCACGGCCAGTCTGATTACATGCCCCCAGATTAAACTAAACACTGGCAGGAATGAATGGGGGTTTAATGATAACATTGACATCCTTCAGATCCATGCCAGGCAGCTTGTCTGAGAGTTTAAGTTATGGCAATTCAGCTGCCACACAGTCAAGGGTCTCAGAGTGACCCTCAAAACAGGGTCCTGGTGGGTTTAATTGGAAAGTTAGGCAAATATTTATTGAGCTGAACAGTGACCATGAAATGTTGTTGTGAACCAGGTGATCTGAAGAGACATTGTGATTGTGACTGTTAACTCTTTTGCACCCTACAGAGGGAACAACAGTTGTATTTGAACTTGTCACCAATGAAATATTTATCTATTAAGTGTATATTCTGTAAATCCTAATCCATGCCTGTTTAAAGCTAATCAAATAAGGAGATAAAATCCTTAAAATCTCTTCCTAAACCATCAAAATCATTGTAAAGACTAATAGCTTAGAATTGCCCTGATATCAGATATTCATGTTCCCTTACTTTATGATGAATAACGATTTGATCTTTATAAATCAAGCTTATTTGATAAGTATGGCAGCCAGTTATGTGTGGTTAAATTCTGTTTCAAGAAAGAATGGCTAGTTTCAGTGTCACAAAACCCTGCCAGAAACTTGATGTTACAATTTGGGAGGACCCCTCCCCCCACCCCTCACCACATGGTCCCAAACAACACCCAGCATGACTGCATGGCAGAATGACTGAGTAAACACATGAACTGAGAGGTCAAAGGTCAAACAAGGATTTCCCTGGTTTTAATTACTACTGATCCCCATCACATGATCAACCAAACCTCTTAAAGGTTTCACAGGAGACAGGAAAAGTACAGTCCATAGATTACTGTTTATATTAAATAAACAAGCCCAAAATTTGATGTGTACAATGCAACTAGTAATCATTCGTTAAGTAATTCATTGGTTCAGAGCCAGATGAACATTGATGCTTTTCAGAACCTTGATACTGTACTGAAAATCAGGCTAGCTCTTCAATTATTTAGTGTTTAACTATTGGAAGCATTCCAAGCTCACCATTAACTCATCAGATAGTAAGGTGGAAAATTGGGAGACTTGCACTGAGCAATGCCACCACAAAACATCATTTGACTTTAACCCTTATGCTGCGGGTGGCTAATTTAGCCAATACAAAATGATCCAATACACCTGAAAATGTTTGAAACCCTGCCAGATTGGTACTGATCTCAACTGAGACTCTGAGAGTACATGTACAAAGCAAATTGCTTTCTTTTAAATCACAGACCAAACTCACTACTTGTTGACAATAATAGCATCTCAGAGAATTACAGGTTCCATCTGTGTCAATCAGTCTTATATCAGACTCTGCACTTAATGCTTTCCACCCCAGTAAGCTTTTGATAAATATTAAATCAGTCGCCAGGCGGTTATTCTTTATCTAACCCTAATCAAGCGGCACAGCAACATGCGTTATATAATTGGACACTGATACCTCACCTTCACTCAGGGGCTCACAATGAATCAATAGTTCTGAGACAGCAGGGGAGTCTAAACTCACAGTGTGACGAGGTTTATATAGTTGTATACATCAACATATTAACTCAAAGCAAAAAATCAATTATTGGAATTTCAGATATCTGTGAACACCCCATTAAGACATTAACCCTGACACCCTCCTGACCACGTGGAAGGGAGGGGGGGTTCTACAGAGAACCGCAAATGCAAGGATCATATATATATGTATGTGTATATCAAGGGAGCAAAACCTGGAGACTCATAATTTATTCTGTGACAACCTATAAGTAAATCCCAATATATATATATATATATATATTTTACCCTGGACCCCCCAATCCCTTGGAGTGGGTTGAATGAAACAACTACATCGTAGATATTGGTCTTTGGTGCATTATAACTTAAGGCTTCACTTTTAAAGAACCACTAACATATTGAACATGTTCTTTGGTTGTACATAACTTTCACCAATAACTATGTTCAGGACTGTGATTATACTTAATCAATACAATTTAGGATATATAAAGCATCCTAGGCAAAAGCAAATTTGTGGACTCACCGATGGCGATGGTCAGGGTCTCGTCCAAAGAGCCTATGACATTGCTGGCTGCGCAGGTATATGCCTGTCCGTGCATGCTCTGGCTGATGGTCAGGACGCTGTATCCGTTGCCGTTAGTGCTGCTGCCACTGGGTGACCAGGTGACGGACGGAGTAGGGTTACCTGTAGCGCTGCAGTTCACCTGATCATTTTCAAAATATCCACTTTGCTTAGGGTTGATATTCACAACTTTGGGAGCATCTGTAATGGAAGTATGAGCAATGTTTTTTTTAAATGCAGGTTAAAGTCTAAACGGCAGGTGTAAGGGTGCAATATTTACCACAATGAAAATGCAGTGAAATGTAAGGAAAACGTAGGTTAAAGCATGCAACCAACTACATATATCTGTTATAAGTGCAGATATTTGTCCTAAAGAGAATTTCAGTTTCAAAACAGCTGAGAACTGTTTCATATTAAACCTTTTTTAACCACAACTAAAAATTAATTTATTTGTTTAAAACTACTGAAAGTGCATATACATGTTTTATAAAACAAACACTTAAATGTATTCAAAAGCAAATTGGAGGTAGGAAGCACCTTCAAATTTAACCTACAACTGTATAATAAGAGAATATTAACCTGCTTCATACTTACATTGAACATTCATGACACCCGTTGATTTCTCTGTTGTAAATCCTGTGGGTAGGACGATGTTGTCACTCGCTGTGAAGGACATTCGACAGGCGAATACTTTCCCATTATCTGCAGGACTCAGCAGCTTCACGGCCACATTGGTAAAAGTGGTGCGTTTGCCGTCAACCACTTCGGTGGCGCTGCCACTGAGCATGACATTACCATCGTACCACTGGATGCTTGGCTTTTTGGCAGTATTGCCATATTTTTCTACTTTACACTCTAGCCTTACTGAATCTCCTTCTCTGAATTCTGAATTTGCTGATTTATTGGTTGTCACAGCAAAGTTATCTGAAACAGAACAAATAGCCCCTTTTTACCAAACCTGCTAAAAGAGAGGCTTCATTTTAAGCGAGCCAACATTCAATGCTACATCCATGGATGATTGGATATTATATGTACACTAGTTTTGACAGTCCAATCATGTGATCAAAGCTCCATCTGAGAACTCAGGAAACGGCTGATTTTTTATAAAATATATACATTTACTTAGTCTTAACAATTCTAAGGAACAACATACCTTAATAACCCACATGCCATATTGGGAAAGTTAAAACAAATTCTGCCCAGCAAGGATTTTAATTTATAATATTGGCATGCCTGGCAAAACACTGAAATCTCAGCCTTCTCAGGGCTTTAGATTGGCAACAGATCAGGGGCCATTTCCGCATTTTTATTGATGACTTATAGCAGAGATGCTGATAAGTAATGAGCGTCCCTGCTAATAGATATGTATTTAGAAACGCCAATCATTTATAGGGATTTCAATATTCAGTTCTAAATATAGGACCAATTACTTGTATTGGTTTACTATAATTAGGATACAACATACAAGGGCCATCCCCTGAAAAAAAAAATTAAGGCAACTTTAATTCAACACAACAAACTAATAGGCTATGGTTGAGGAGCAAAAAAATAATCATTTTGAATTGTCTACCAGTGTAAACTGATCTCACAATCACATATCATATCATTAATTAGTTTGTCAACTTAGCCAATCAGTGATGATTTCTACTTGCCCAGCAGTTAAGGACAAACCCTAATGACTAAATCAAGAAGTATGTGAAATACTCACCAACAACTAGTAGATTTGCAGTTTGGAATGTGCTATCTATCAAAGTTCTTTTACAGCCGTATTGACCAGCATCTGTTGATTTAGTTGAGATAATATTCAGATTATAATGCTCGACTCCATTACTAGTGCGTTCATCTACACGGTAACTACCAGCGTTAGGATGAGTCCCAACTAATCCACTACTTGAAAGGTAGATTCTATTTCCTGTTGTTAAGGTGATAAAATCTGACCATTCTATGATATCATTGGCATTATTTGAACAGTTCAAAGTCGCTTCCGAACCAATATACTGGACTGTATCCTGTGGTCCTGTTAGACTTAATACTCCTGAAATGAAAGGAGAAAGATTGTAAGCATCTAAAAGACATCATACATGTATGTTTAACAAATCATCTGATTCAATGAGATTGAATAAAACAATACAACTTGGCCTAATAAAGCATTACTATTTCAAAGACATCCATCTAAGCAAAGATTTACAAAACTATCTTTAAGTGTTCACAAGCTACATAGAAGGTGCCATTTTATCAGTGATTAGTTTTTGTTTAGGCCAGTTTCTTAGCCAAGAGGCTGCCAGTGAAAATAAATAGATAATCTTTATTTCAAGTCGATAATAATTTTACATAGTAAACATGAGCTGCCAGGGCTCTTGGCCGACTACAAAATAACAATTCAAAATATAACATACATAAGCAGGGTTTGACTTTCCCAGGGGCATATGCCCCTAGATTTTGCTGTTGGCCCCTAGATTTTTCAGACTAGTGGCCCGAAATAGTAAGTTATAATTATACAGAAATCCTGTTTTTGACCACTAAATTTTATCAAAAGACCTTTTCGGGCCCCGAGCCCGAGATCTAAGTGTCAGACCCTCAAAAGGTGTTATTTGAACACTCAAATCATCAAAAAAATCATACATTAGGACACCCAAAGATCACCTCCATGTAATTCATGCAACATTATGTAAGGCTATTATGCCTTTCCTTTATCAAGTAAATAAATGTTTATTAGTGGAATATGAATATATTGCAGTCTCCCTTGAGAAGCAGGACAAAAAAATGTCAATTTTAAGCATCCAGTTTCTAAAATTTGGCTAAGACACTGGTTAAGGCTTTAATTTAATACTTAAAACGTCCCAGCAATTCCTAGGAAGCTCTCAGCTCAAAGTAGGTCTGAGTTCCGAGGCCAAAGGGCATATGATATGCCCCTAGAATTTGCTGTGGCCCCTATATTTTTCAGACATCGGGCCCAAAATAGTGTGTACATATTAACCAGAAATCCTGTTTTTGACCATTGATTTTTATAAAGAGACCTTTAAGGGCCCTAGTCTGAAACCTAAGTATCACACCCCCATCCTGCCACAATCCTTAAGGTAAGAAAACAGCAAGAGCTACAATCTAAAAAAATATCACTGGCAGTCAGTGTAATCACATTAATTGCTGGATACCAGCTGCATGCAGAGCCCAATCAATTAAGCTACTAACACCAATCTGTCATACATCATGCTACTGCGAATTTACCATGCTAGCCGGTCAATTACAATAAGATCACCTCAAGCAAAAGATTACCAGAGTTATGAATATAGTCTCAGCTTAAGGCCTATAATGGGAGTTAAACCATTAACATTTTGAGAAAACAATTAGGCCTATGTAAATCAAATCACCTTTGGGATTTTTTTTTTGAAAAAGCAAAACAAAATTAGTTATCTTTATAGTCATAGTAATAATATATCTAGCAAAGTAAAACAATGACATTATTTGCTCAATGCTGTATAGGTAAAGATTGGGCAAAGTCAAATATTGTGTTGATGACAGGCCAAAAAGTACTGAATTATTAAATTCGTTGTCTTTTCTTTCAGAAGTGATAAATATGCCATGGTGTATAAGACTCAAAAAGATACCTCCAATATGTTATAAAATATGACTCTTGCATAGATTGAGATATAAACTGACATTAGTAAGAAAAAAGAGTCACAAGTGGAGTACAACAGATTTCGTGAGGGAGTATTTAAAGCTACACGTTCACTTGGTGACCTGTATACAAACTACACACGATTTAAATGCTCTAAGAAACCAGGTCAACAGCCGCATCTCTGACTGAGCCTGGCTGAGGCCGGGAGGAACTCCGTGCTGATTTCCTAAGGTAGAAACTATAGGGGTACAGCTATAATATTGGTAAATCTCCGGGGGAAAGTGAGTGGCCAGACTAACGTGTTTCCTAGTGGACAAGATTTGGACCATTACCCTCTGAGTAATAATGTCACTTGCGCAAGGCTGATTGTATCACTATTTCCTCTGATACTCCGGTTTAGCTTCAATCACAACTGTCTTAGAAGTTAGTCTTCAAGAATAAAATAAGCCCCGAAACAACAATGAATGCAATGCCAACAACTCACCTGTGAGGAAGATAACTCCAATACATCCTACGGATTGCTTGAAATACATTCTGAATGTTTAAAATGTCCTCCAACCGAAAAATTGTGCTATACTTGTTTCATTACTATCGGTTGTACGCGATGATTCACTACTGCCATTTTGAAATGACTCACTGTTTACCCATCATGCCTTAGTAGAAAATCTGCATACACGTTTTAAAGTAGTGCTTAGTAAAGAAGGCTATCTTTTCCGTTTCCAAATACAGAATCCTTTCTAACAAATTTGGATATATTTGAATTGGTATTTCTGTCAGTTATTTCACTGTTGATTTTTTATGATATAAGTTAGATTGATTGTGATAGCTTGCGATATTCAAAACGATGCGCGCATTGATATGCAGGTGCGCGTAAGACCGCACTCTCCAAACAGTGTGCGTAGAGAAGGAGACTGTCAACTTCCTGGCGTGAGGCAGCATGTGGGGTACTAACCACACCTAGCAACAGAAATCATCAGGTGACTCGTCTACAGCGGGGTTGTACTAATTTTTTGAAAGCAATTAATGAATAAAGATGAATGGATATTGTTAGTGGAGGAATGAATAAGAACTGGTATGTAGTATAGATTTTTTTTGATACGAATAGAATCCCCTTGCGTGAAGTAACAACTATCGCCCTCTTTTGTCGAAAAGGGTATTTAAATTTCTAGGACCAACAGACAAAAAAAAATGTAAAAATGAATTATTTCTAAATAGATAAATACAAGTGCTCCATATATATTCATAAATAATTTACCAATATATATAAATTAATTATGAAGATATAAAATAAGAATTTGAAGGTTTAGTAATCATTTATATTTTAACTGTAATTTGTTAAAAAAAATAAGAATATCAATGATTGATTTACAACTAACCCTAGGTTAAATTTATGTTAAATGAGGAATCAAGGATATCTGCGTAGGGTTGATGTTTCAATAGAGAGGTCAATCTAGCCTACCTCATTGGTTTTAGGAAAAACTAAGCTTAGCAAGAAAATAAACATTTTTGAATATAAAAGGAGTTCCTCGAACCCACTGTGTATCCGCAACAGCGTGATTGTACAAAGATTTTATTTACCAATACCAATAAAAGTTCAATTTCTGAATGCTAACTAACAAACTGGAACTATATGTACATGTAGAAAGTGATATCATCTGCGGAACTCTTCGCCTATATTCGTTTTTCCGACTGGATTCAAACCGAGAAAATAAACATAATCTTGAATTAAGATGTGGTTGCTCATCTAAGACATAATCAGCGTGACTTTTGATTTTCAATATTCTTTTTTATCTTAAGATAAAATAATTGAGATTAAGATCTTGATAGTTTGAAATTTGGCCATAGATAGATTTACAAAATCAAAAAATCAGACTCGAAAATACTTTTCGTTTATTTGATGAACATTAGAAAATACATTGATGCTTAAAACGGTTTTAAGAAAACATCATTCATATACTACTAGACAACTTTCCAAGTTTTAATCGCCAACTGTAATACCAATTTCCAGGTTTTCGTTGTTCACAAAATTGAAAATTGATTGATCTCATATCTTATTTTTAGAAGGCAGTATATAGCAAGCCAAACATTTTTTTCTTTCATACGATTGTGCGGGTGTGGGAGTCATTACATAAATGCAAATTTGACCAAATTAAAAGATAATTAAATTTGTTACATAATTATTTTAGTTAATAAAATACAATTTTTTCATTTTTTCGTCAGTAAAATGTGTCAAAAAGTTCTCTCATAAATAATTTTTTAAAAATAATTTATAATACTCCTTAACTTATAATAGCCTCAGAGGATTAAAGCACATGTATAAAAGTGTCCATTTAGAACCGCAACACAAGCTTTCAAATGTTAAAGGTGACATAGTTCAATAAAAAAAGATAATGCAAATTTTACTTAGGATATGATCGAATATAGTACAAGGTTAGCTGCTCGCCATGGCCAAGTTCAGTGAAAAAATTAGTTAGCCTTCTCTTGTTTATTTCATTTTTATACTGCAAGGAAACCAATGTAAAAAGGTCAAATGCCGACTTTTCTACCTATATGTTTGGACTGACCCGACAAATAGGAAATTTGGGGAACAAGAATCAGAACAAGATCAAAAAGTGTTTTAATATCACTGATCTCTATAGGGGGCGCTTCAGTTTGCACGACTGTCTCTAACCAGAGAGCTCCGGTTGTCCAAGGCACCAAGGTATCATATCATCTCTTTCTACAACGCTTTCCAGTGATGAGTCAGCCAGGCTTGTATTTCTGCAAGATTCTGGTGATAAATAGAGGTGATGCATTTTAAAGAAAAATGTGTTTATTTAATCACATTTCCCCCCGATTTTACTTGAATTGGGGGTAGGGTAGTGAAGTACGTATATATCCAAAATGAAAAAACAACATGGCACACATACTTTCTGTAGGTTTAAGTATTTCAACGATATATTTGTTTTTCATTTTTGGCTGTTCGAAGGAATATATGAAAAATGGTAATAAAAAAATACATTTTTTTCTGCAAATATCTACCAGTCCATCCGGTAATATATTTGCTTTGGACAATCTATTAATTTAGATTTATTCATACAGGTCTAGTGAAGCATAGTATGGAATATCAGTGTGCCTCAATATCATGATTGACCTGTCTTGATAAAAGACAATTACAGCATTAAATTCATCCTAACACCCTAGTTCAGACATAAACCCTAGGGCAGCAACAAGCCTACGAGAAAGGCCCATGAAAGCAAAGACCATTTCATGAATTTATTCTTACTTCTCCTCTCGTTGGTATTTTTTTTTAATCATTTGATAGTGCATATGATTATTTTGTAAGTTTCAGTATTTACATGCTGTAAAGCAAAACGATAACATGTATGCTTAGAAACGGAAACTAATTAATTCTTCAAGGAATCCTAAAGTACAATGGCACACACTCCCTTCAGACAGGACCCTTGATCAGGATGCATCACTCAGTCGGAAGTGATAATGTGTGAGGATGTTGATATTCAACAATCCAAATGTGAGTGAAACAGGGATTTGAAAAAAATCCCTGAAAGTTTTAGGGATTTGACTAAATCCCTGGTTTGACTATCTTACTGTAACACACACACAAACACACACACACACACACACACATATATATATATATATATATATATATATATATATATATATATATATATATATATATATTTATATATATATATATATATATATATATATATATATATATATATATATATATATATATATATATATATATATATATATATATATACATATATATATATACTAAAACCCACCCTATGTAAAGATGAATAAGCATGGATAACGACTTGTAACGATAAACACCATCAAAAGTTTAATGCTGACATTTGGCCATCCGCCCATTTATCAGACAGAATATTTAACAATGTTTGACATCAAAACGTTGCCTCATTACCTTTTGTACAAGGGTAATGAGGCACAGTTTTGATGTCACACATTGTTGAATATTCTGTTTAATAAATAGCACCTATTGTAGAATTGCATGCATGTGTGTATGGGGCGCCGTTTGTATCATGCACACTTTTGTCGACAGAAGCAATTTTGTCAAGACAGAAGTCCAAAATGTAACACATGGCGAGTGGTTACGCCATGTGTAACACAAAAGTAATTTTGTCAGACAGAATTACTTTTGTCTAACAAAAGTTACTTTTGTTGACAAAAGCAAATTTTGTCACGACAAAAGTACTTTTGTTCAACAAAAGTTACTTTTGTTGACAAAAGTAATTCTGTCTCGACAAAAGTAATTCTGTCTCGACAAAAGAAATTCTGTCTCGACAAAATTACTTCTGTGTCGACAAAAGAAATTTTGTCTTAGTGTCGTGCGGCGATGGCAGGCGGCGTGTATGATCGAATAGACGAGTTGCAGCATCTCCAACGCTCGATCGAGACGCAGTATCTCGTTCTAGATACTGCAGCCCGATCGACATGCTTTGAAGACTTTTACAAAATATTCGTTTCCTGCCTGTATTTTGAGCTTGTAAAGGCCCCATCACGACAAAAGTGGCCTCAGCCTTGGAAGGGTTAAAGTTACCAACAAATGTGTTCAATTAAAGTTCTCTGATGTTACCTCCATCTTCGCCGACGGAGGTCCGTGATATTCCACACTGCAACTTACACCGGGCGGGGGCACTCAGGGATAGAGGGGGGCCGCATCCGCGTTACGTATTTCGCATAGGAAGAGGTCTTTTTTAAGACCTCCGCATGTCTGCGATTTTGTTACAGAAGGGTACTTTTTTGTACCCAAATACGAAGAATGGGGGTTGAAAATCCCCTAACGAAATTTACGCGGCTCTGACGCCTAGTGACTCCCGAAGTGACTGGAGTCTGTAGTTCAACAATATTGAACCTTACTTAATAAGTTATGCATCTGATGTTGTTATTGTCGATGTTTATGTCTGAACTTCCGAGTCTGCTGCCGCTAAACAGGCAGAGGATTATAAAATCTAAAGTTAAAATACGTGTTCCCGTTCATCCAATGTCAGTGTTTTGATAAAAGAAGGGGTGTTTTTTAGTGGAAAAAGTCAGCGTTTTTTTAATATAAGGGTGCTTTTTTGGCCAGAAATCAGTGTTTTAGGGGTATTTTTAAATTTTGATAACGAGCGTATGCACCCCCCTAAATACCTTAGTGATCCCCCGGGAACTTACAGAACACACTCGGCCGGTATTAGTTCGTACCAGCCCAACGATAGTGCATGGTGCATGTGCCCGAGTCGGCGAGTGCTTCAACCAGTCTATAGGCCCTCTATTAACGATGCAAGGCACTAGGACAGAATTCTGAGTGCTACACTTGGCGAGTGGTCTCGCCAAGTGTAGCACAAAAGTAATTTTGTCTCGACAAAAGTAATTTTGTCTATGACAAAATTACTTTTGTTGACAGAAGCAATTTTTGTCAAGACAAAATTGCTTTTGTCAGACAAAAGTAATTTTGTCTATGACAAAATTACTTTTGTCTGACAAAATCAACTTTTGTCTGACAAAATCAACTTTTGTCTGACAAAAGTAATTTTGTCGTAGACAAAATTTCTTTTGTCATAGACAAAATTACTTTTGTCAGACAAAAGTGACTTTTGTTGGACAAAAGTGACTTTTGTTGGACAAAATTTGCTTCTGTCAACAAAAGTGTGCATGCTACAAACGGCGCCCCATATGTGTGAAGTGAGCGGGGATGCAGCCATCAATAAAATATAATCTCGTTTCCCACATTAATGACATTCCATAGAAAAAGCATAGCAGAAGAATACATATGACAGCCTAGAAATGTAGGCTAGGATTGGTCGTTTAGGGGCATTTTCCCCTGGAGTATGTGATTCTACGATAAGATGGCCAAGAGCCAAGTTTGCGAATGGACACAACCATTATTAGCCCGCATCCCAGACCACATTTAAATGTCATCCCTTGTGGATAGATGGCACTGCGGTATACTAGGAGGGTAGTTAGAAATACTGCCAGTACTAGGAGCTGATCCAGCCTCCCAATCTGACCTATGCACCATCAGTTTATTAAAATACCATTTATCTTTTAGCATATATCTTAAATGTCAGAGGGCTTCGCTACATTTCACGAGCGGTAAAATGAATAATACGAGGAAATGACGACAAAACAAGAAAGATCTAAATATATATATATGCTTAAAATGCAGTTGTAGTTTGTAGTAGCAGGTCGCACACCTTTCCTATAGTTGATCGGCTTTAACATATGTAAAGATCTCAAATAACCATATGTTCACAAAGCAACCCCACAAGCAAACTTAAATGAATTTTGAATTATTCTACAGTTCGTAAAAACAAGATACGTGTATTTTTGTTTATTTGTTACAATTAATGTTATAAAATAGTTCTAAGACTACATAAATTCTGTATGTTATGCTTATCAAAATCTGATAGGAAATGGGGGTCGGAACTTGTGCTCGTTGTCTTGAAGGGGCTTGACTATGGCGAAAAAGTTTTGGGTCTAAACACAAGGTTTCGGAATAAGTGCCAAGATTTAGTAGAAAATACAATCATCCAATCCCTTTTAATTATTCAAAGTTGGCATAACAAGGATGATTAAATGACGTTTGTTCAGTGATCAAAATTGCCAATTAGCTTAGATATAGATTGGCACAGTCTCGGATGGACCACAGCTGCATCACTCACTCGGAAGTGCAATTGATAATGTGAGAAGAAGCCGCCCGCCCCCCCCCCCCCCCCCCCCCTACCCCATCCTGTTGCACCAGGCAGACGATGGCGATTGAATATCTTTAAGCCCGACTTCACTGAGAATGTGAGTAGGCCTGGAGCCCTAGATTACATATACACATTTACTTCCTGCACGACTGAGAGAGACACGGCGTTGCGTAAAAATCTAAACTCCCAAGGTTAGATCGCCACGGCTTCCGAAATAAATACAACAAAATGGTGAGTTTTGACTTAAAAACTTGACCGATGCACTTTGATATGAATCGATGCACCTCCGTGATTGATCGATGCACATGCATCGATGCAAATCGGTGTGGATCCGCACCTGTAAAATAATGATCGACTAGTATTATTATAGTAAGGCTTAAAATCACCCTCTGTGATTGGCCTGGGAATACAAAGGGTGGGACAAGAAAGCCAAAATAAAGACGCGTTTTATTCGTTTTCCTTTATTTTTCCGACTACAGCAGACAACGGTTCTCATGTGGACCACGGGAACTTGTATCTCTTTGATAAGTACTACTGTACAAGTTGCCTGGTAGTGCCGATCAAACAGCTGTCCAGAGCAAGTTCCTGTGCATGGACATAAAGATAAGATAAGAAAAGTGTATTAACCCATAGTTCACCCAGTTCCATAAAACATGTACATACATGGCATGGTAAAATAATGGACGGTCAGCGTTGACATACCAAAGACTAAACAGCATAAGCAAAGAAGAATGAACATTGCTCAAATGTCGTATAAAATCAGTTCAGTGCATCTGTTCTGATCATGATGCTTAGCATTTAAAAAAAAAGGTATAAGTTATTCGATTTATAGTCTTGTATCCACCGAAATGTTCACACGACCTTCCTTCCCTAGCAGGCCTGTACACAAGGAAATCATTTCAATCCCCCGAGGGATATTCCAGAGCAGCTGGCAGCATCTAGTGCAAAAGCACTAAGCACTGTCTTACTAACGCTAGGTACCCATTTTGCTGCTAGGTAGACTGAGGCAATATGGAATAAACCGTCTTACCCAAGGACAGACCTGTAACGTAGCTCTTACTGAGCCGCTACTCTGAGGGTTAATTTACAGATCTAACAGTCTGGGTTGGAGGGTATTTTCACCCTATATAGTTATAGATATAACACAGAAACAAGCATGGTTATAATACAAAATATCTTTACTGATCCAAAAGTCCTGTTATACTACACTGACATACTCCAAAAGGGAGGCGGAATGGAGCCTAGGCCTTTACCTAACGAATGGTGCTATTCGCGATTAATGACTCACCCATTTTCTGACTTTGTTGGCACTTTTTCTCTGCAACTTTCTAAAAGGCTTGTTTTCTTTTTAAATGTAAACACGGGAACAGGCCACTGCGCATCTGCGCACGCGCAGATGCGCAGCGGCCACCCTCTTGAGGAGCCATTAACTCCCAGTGAAGTGGCCTGCCCGGCGTCAACTATGTAGGAGTGTAGAACAACTACAAAGAAGCCGCCAGACAGGTAACAGTAAGGGTTTTTAAGAGGGTATCGAAAGGGGCCTGATATTTGTTTTACCACAGCGTGTCTTTCGCTACATCCCAACGTAGGAATGCAGCTCCATCCACGCCGTAGATAAGCCGGCTGACCTCCATTCAGAGGGGCCGGCGAAAACTCCTAGACTTAGCACCGTTCGTTTGGCTACACCTACGCTACACTCCTCCCCTCTCGCACTGTGATACGCCCTCGTATCACTGAAAAACCAACCATATAGTATCAAAACAATGAAGTGACAGCGCATAAAAATATAATACATGGTCAATACTACCACGAATCTAAAATCCTTCTGTAACGCAAAAGGCGTTATATATGAAAGAATGCCGAAATAAGAGGTAATACATGGGGGGAGAGGTTACCAGCACATCACCCCCACCCGCAGTCTCAGTCCACAGGTCTTGTTTGAACTTTAAAAAAATGTGAGAATATACCTCTTTACATGCATAATTTTAGAATTAGAAGAATTTGTCTACTCGTACTAATGTAAGTTATCAGACACAACCTTCCAATCATGGAATAATAAGGCACTAGGCGACACGCCGACCCATAAAGGTGTCCTCCAAGGGAACACTCACTGGCGAAAGGAACGGAGTCAGAATGTAATAACATCCTGTCGCCCGTGAGTATTTCCCTTAAAGGGAGACCAGCTCACTTTCGGAATGAAAGCTTAAATATTAAATAAATATATGTAGAGTCAAAGTTATGTAAAAACATAAGACTCTAACCCTTTCGGACGGAAAATCCTGCACCTATCTCCTACCTCCACGCGGTGTGCAGGGGTAACGCTGCAGCCCAGTCTCAGAAAATTTCTTCCGTATAAAAATATCCACCCCCCGAAAAAAATAAAAGAAAAATGCGTCTACTATTGACCAGAAAGAGAAAAAAAAATAAATAAAATTCCAATTCGGAGAACAATAATAAGATTCGGCTGCAGCGGCGGATGGAGATATGAGCTCGGTTAATATTGCAGGACATGCACGAGTGTACAAGACAATAATACTTATCGGTTAAATTTACATGGCAACAAAACGACCGTCACATATAATACTGGAATAGAGGTAGTCAAGACTAGAATTTTATACATACAACGTGTCGTGGAATATCATCATGGAATGCATAATACCGGAAATCAGAGTTTGAGTATTACATGAAATCTCAAATATGGCAAAGAGGTAGGCTTGGCACTGACAATAAATTCTGTTAAACTTTTAACCATTACAACATATGTAGTAAAATAGAAGGGTGTCTAAGATGGAATTATGTTAAGGAAATAACAAATATATATATATATTTTTTTTTAAAATACTGAGACCGAAATTAATGGTATGTTTCCGGACGCTAAGTTCGATAGTTGTTAAAAAAATGTGGTTAAAATCGGTAAGGTCTGTTAGTGCCCATGGCAAATATACAAAGTAATTATCACAACAACAGGGCAGTGACACCTAATGGCAGTGTGATGCCACTCCCAGAAAATCAAAAATCACATAGACTGGCCACGGTAAAAATACCCGGCCTACATCCAGCTAATGGCAAAGATATTCACACTCTCTATAATCGGTGTGAGGATCCATATAAAAAAACATAGCATAAAACATAACCTGGACGAATACGTCTAATGGTTACTGACGTTTCACCCAAACGCATAAAATTACTAAAAGATACCTGTGTATCTAAACGGTTGCCCGGCTCACCTCATATTAATAAAACTTATGAGATTCGCAAATAGCTTATAAAAAATTAGCTACAGCCCTACCGAATACAACGTGTTTATAGAGATCACTTAGCTGATCGAGCCTGCCGGCTAAATTGTAGCTCAATCCGTTTAACTTAAAGTTATAGGGAGAGCACACAAATTAGCCAAACTACTAGAGTCTAATACGACCTTAACCCGCTAAGAATAGAATTGAGAATTATCTTTCAGTCAAATAGGGGTCCATTTCAGAGCTTTATTTAAACCGAATTATGCCACCCTCCCTACGTTTTTGTTTTTTTTCAAAAGAAAGTTTGCCCGGGACCTAAAACAGAATCATAATAAATTACTAAATATCCCAATGGCTCCAGCGAAGTGCTCTCCAACAACTACAATATAAAAATAGATGGCCGCAGCTACTAGTGGGTTGCATGAGGCAGCACAGAAATGGGTCAATAATAATATAGTCACGTATACAATAGGGGTCGCCACCAGTCCATGACCATCCGGGTATAATAATACCCATCATACATTGCGGTAGTGGTGGCGACCTCCATTGATGCGACATCGGCTGTAACGGTATACCTGAAAGAGAAAGCAACGGAGTAGAACACATATCATATTTGGCACGTAGCATCAAGACTGAGTAATATCGCGCGCCGATGAAGGAGTATGGGGACGCCTTCCACGAGATACAGTGAGTGAGCACTTCGACGAAGGTTAGGACCAATATGGAACCAATCAACGAAGAATTACCCATTCCCCCACCTCGTGCGCGGGCCCAGATTCCCTCATCGGAACCACAGTGGGAAGAGGAGGTATTTCCAATAGTAGTGTTGTTTCTTGGTGTATAAGTAATATTATCACATAAGGTGTTCGGAATACAATGTTAATACCCTATATTTAATAGCATAAGAGTAGGTCGAAATGACCCACTCTGTGATACCTGAACAACCTTCCGACCTCCCACCAGGTTTTAAACACTAGTTGGAGGACGACCTGCAAGATGAATCTTTATATATTTTAATGAAGATCATCTCCCAGATCCTCCTCCCGCCGGTCTGCCTCCCTACGTCGCATCTCGTACGACATGTCGCGGGCCCGCCTGGTCAGGTGAAGTTCCGTCGTCGTCTGGTTGAGTAGCCGCCGTAACCTCGCGACATCCTCGCGTAGCGACTCGTTCTCATCTTCCAAGTGGTTATACCGAATCGCATTGTTTGCGATTACATCTCGGAGGGTGCCGTCCTGTATCGGTTCGTCAGTGTGATGCATACGCCCCGCGTCCATGTCCGCTATCCAATCTCTCAGCCGTTGTGTAGGTTCGTCCCCGGTCGAAGTGTAGTACTGGAATTCCTGTTGCGCCAACTCGCGGTAGTACTGGCAGTTCATCTCCAGCCCGTCTGTGTAATTAGAAGCGACTTCGGCGCACGCCCTCTCGGTGGTGATGGCTATCTCCTTGACATGGGTCATCTCCCTCGCCTCGCGCACCTGCGGCACCAGCTGGGTTCGAACACCGATCTCCTGTAGCTGGGGCATCCGCATGAGTCGTCCCTGGAACGTGCGTTGTGGCTGGTCTTCCACTTCCTTGTCCCAGTCCTCTCCTCCTACGGCACCCTGGGCATCTGGAGAGGCAGCGTCCGTGGGGGCGGCGGCGTCGTCACCGGTGGCGTTCACGTCGTCTGCAGCGGCTGCACCATCGTCCGCCTCTTCGGGGTTGTGGCTCGAAGTACTCCCTGCGGCACCATCATCGTCGACGTCTGCCATCATCTCGGTCTCTGCGGAGTCGTCGCCGCTCGTTGGCTGGCTCGAGAGGAGGTCCGGGATGTAAACCGACGTGGCTCTACTGTCGCTGCTGGTAGAGCGACCAGTGCACACGCTTGTGGAGTCGTCTGCAGAGGCATCCACTTCCCACCTCGCTGCAACCATCGCGGCTAGCTCCACATCTTCCGTCTCTGTCTGCTGGCTCGTACAACCACCTGCAAAGACAAATAAGATGGTAAGACTTCGAACCACACCCGGAATATCGCCTCCTTACACAACAAGTAGTATTGAGTGTTTTTAAAATAACTACAGCTCTAGGTGCACAGGCGCCATCCCTGCACTACCGAGCTCAGAAAATCGACAACGTCACCAAGCACCCAGCTCCGTGTAACGGTCGTAACTAAATTGAGAGAGGTTAAATGAGTTATGTTCGCTTTTATTGCATGCATATAATTGACAGCAGTACAGACAATCATGCGCAAACCCTGGTGGAACATGCATCACCTCGGGAGAAAGGAACAACAACAACATATATAGATCAAAGATATATAATTCGGGTATAATTTTGAGTACAGGTACATAATGATAAAATGTCTCTACGAATTACAGATTGATAAGCGGAGCAATACGGCCAAGGGAGAGGACCTACGTCCCCACTCTACCTCAGCCCGCAGCGTCAACGCCTAAATTAATATAATTACCTGTACAACATACACTGTCACCTTCGCCATAGCCTGGGGAGAGAGGAGGGAATTATGCATCCTCGCCCCAGTTCAGTTTGTGGCAGTCATGTTGGCAGTCAGGTCCTGTGCACTGCGCGGCGTGGGTCACTGTCTTCCGGAAGGTGTCCCTTGTTCGCAGCAGCTCAACGTCCAGGCTCCTGACTCTCATCTCGAGGATGTTCTTTTCGGCCACTTGTAGGCCCTGCACCTTCTGGTTGTGGGCTAGCCGGCCTTCCAGGTTCCTCATGGCCGACCGCATTAATACCAGTTGGTGGGACCAGCTCATCCTCTCCCGATGGTCCATGCTGCTTCCAGCTGCTTTGGCTGTGGCCAACTCCGTTTTGACCGCAGCCACTTTCGCTTTCTCGTCCATCAGTTCCTTCCTGAGTTGCACCATAACGGCGGCCATTTTCTCTCCTGTATCCTTCGCCGTCTCCAACTCGTTCTGAACTTTCTTACAGGGCTGGCAATCTCGAACGACCGTACTGGAAGATCGCTCCGTCCTCGGTTCGGTCACCCTAACCGGGGAGTAATGGCGGTACTCCATCCTGCGGTCTTGAGCACGGCCGGGCCACAGAAAACTCGGTTGCTGATAGTGGACGCCTCTTCTTTGGCGACGTCTCCGGGGGCGTCTTGGGGCCGTTGGCTTGTCTGGTATCACGACAGCACTACTGGTAGATGGTCTAGCCGGATCCTTTTTCGGTATTCTCCATCTACCCTCTGCCGCCGGTGATGTGGTCGATGCCTCCTTCTCCTCGAAGTCCCGTGCTTCGTCTGGGTTCACCGACAGTTCCACATCGATGTACACAGGAGTGGCTGGAAAAGATAATACAGCATTAAAACGACATAAACCTCCCGCCCTATGAGTAGAGCACAGCCGCCCGCCAAGGTAGCCAAAGGTCGGCTACTCCCCCTAACTTCACCAAGTTGATAGACGAGATAACGAGAACTGAAGACAACAATGAAACATCCCTCCCACTCATTGCGTTACACGCCAACCCGGTCTGCAAAATTTATATAAAAAAATAAGCTGGGAGGCGATAGGGCCAGGCTGGCACCCAAGTGGAGTCGACCTTGGCGCACCACAGGATAACGCTCATTACGGATCCACGTTCTAGAGCACTAACCTATCGGCTACGCGACCACGGGCGGGCCAGGCCCGATCCAAGGTCAACTGCTGTGTTCATCCGCGTGAACACCCTCAGCCACCTACCAGGTGGGGGAGCCTGTGCCTAACGCCTAAATATACACCAAGTAAATCCCTCTATCGTCACGCGGCTGGCGTATTTATGCACACTTAAGTACTCTACGCACCGCCGCCGATAGGGTCAACATAATGGTCAAAATATATTATTCATAAATTTTTAATATGGAGTCACGGACGCCCCGGACATGGCCTTGTCTGGGAACCCCCCTGCTACTATACTATACCACAAAACAGAAACCCCGGACAAGCCCGCCCGGAGGCGGGACTTACTGTCGACAGTAAGTCATTCAATAACATATAAGTTTTTACAATTATGTATAGCAAAATAAAACAAAAGGTAACATTTAAAAGATAGGATGCCGGGTAGGACGTCGCCTCATGGTTTCCTTTATGTCATCACGTAATCCTGGTACCGCGCTGGTTTCCGAACTCGCCTTCTGGTTTCCGGCCGCACATCCTTAAGAGGCGGGGCTATCTCATCTTCTGCCTCCACCTGTCCTTCGGCCTCGGGTGATGCCGGGCGCGGAGCTTCGTCTTCTTTCTCGGCTGAGTCCGCATCTTCGTCCCATGCGCCCGGGTCCTCTGGCGGCCATTCTCGCGTCGCCTTCTCCGGGAGTGTGACCCAGCGTTCGGGTACCTTGTCTTCCGCCCAATAGGGCTTCAGATAGTCGACATGAACCACCTTTGGTTTGTCCTCGGGGCTTGCTTGAATCTCCACATTTACCCGCCCTAATTGTCTCAGAACTAGGCACGGCCCGATCCACGGGCACTTGAACTTGAGTCGGCAGTAAGGCTTGTATAGGTACCATACCCAATGCCCCGCTTGGAAGTTGCGCGGGTTGCTGCGGTTGTCATAACACCTCTTCTGGCGTTCCGCGCTTGCCGCCAGGTGGTGCCGGGCAAACTGGAAAGCCTGTTCCAGGACGGCGCGGACCCACTCCACATACTCGTTCGGGCATGTGAATGCCTGGCTCGGCGGTGGTGGTGCCATTACCTCCACGGGGAGGTTGACCTCACGCCCATACATGAGGAGGTTAGGTGAACACTGTGTGCTGGCCTGTGGGGTTGCCCGGTAGGCCATCATGATGTACGGAAGGTGATCGTCCCAGTCATCCCTGTTATCATTGACGAACACCTTCAACATCTTCTTTATGGTTCTATTCAGCCGTTCCACCAGCCCGTCGGACTGTGGCCGATATGGGGATGTGCGAGTTTTCTCCACGTCTAGGAGCTCGCACACCTCCGCCCAGAGGTTGGACTCAAATTCACCCCCCTGGTCCGAGTGTAGTCGGTGCGGCGCGCCTAACCGGCATATCACGCCTGTTACTAACGCTTCCGCCACCGTCTGCGACTGCTTGTTTGGCAGCGCAAATGCCTCGGCCCACTTTGTGAAATAGTCGACCACCACGGCGATGTAGAGATTTCCATTCTCTGTTTTTGGCAGAGGCCCCATCAGATCCACCGCCATACGCTCCATTGGCATCCCGGGGATATCCTGCACCAGTTTTGCTCTATGGCCTGACTCGCCCGTCTTGGCCCGTGCACATCCTTCGCACTGTTGGCACCATCTTCTGACATCGGCGTATTGGCCTGGCCAGTAGAAATGGCGGTTGACTACCGCTATGGTGTTGTTGATCCCCTGATGACCACCGGTTCGCGTCTGATGGATCTGTTTGAAAAGTTGCCTTCTAATTGGTAAGGGTGCCACTAGGCGCAGCACAGTGCTTCTCTTAACTTCCCTTTTGGTGTCGGCAACGTAGAGGAGGCCATTGTGGACTTCGAGCATGTCATAATATGCGTAGAACCACAAGCCTTCTCGCCCACATATACCTGCCGCGGCCCTTTCGGGGCGAGGCAGACGGGACAACTTCCAAGCAGTGAACTTGGCGATATTCTTGTCTTCGTCCTGGGCTGCTTTTAGCTCCTCCAGAGTCCAACCCTGTAGCCAAGAGCCAGGTTCACTCTGCTCACGATCGATGTCTTCGAGCTCGCTGTGCTCGTCTACCTTCGGCCCGTTCTCACTCTCATTGTTCGGCCCAGACTCCGACAGGTGAGCCGCGATATCATCGTCCGAGGTGGGCCGGCAGTTAGGACATTGCGACCTGGCGCATTTCCTTCGTGATAACCCGTCCGCGTTCCCGTGCTTCTTGCCCGGCCTATGCTGTATTTCAAAATCAAAGACGGCCAAGGCTAACAGCCATCGCGCCAGCATCCCCTCTGGCTCCTTGAAATTAGTCAGCCACACCAAGGATGCATGGTCCGTCCTCAGTATGAACTTATTGCCCAGGAGGAAGTGGCGGAAGTGGTTGGTATATTGTACCACTGCCAGCAACTCCCTCATCGTGGTGCAATAGTTCCGCTGAGAAGTGCTCAGCGCTCGGCTGGCGTAAGCCACAGGGTGCTCGGACCCGTCATTGACTTGGGAGAGGACTGCGCCTGTTCCCACATTGCTGGCATCTGTGTCCAAGTAGAAGGTCTGCCCCTCCTGCGGGTAGGCTAGGACAGGGGTGCTCATTAGCAAAGACTTCAGCTTGTCGAAAGCCTCCTGGCACGCGTTTGACCACTCAAATTTTACCTTGCCCATAAGCGCATGGAGTGGCCCCGCCACGGTCGCGAAACCGGGAATGAACTTCCGGTAATAGGACGCGAATCCTACAAAGGACCGTACTTCTTTCACGGAACTGGGTGCCGCCCAGTTTTGCACTGCGGATATTTTCTTTGGATCGCAACTTATGCCATCCGCGGACACCACATGCCCCAGGAAATCTACACTGGTCTTGAATAGGCGACACTTGGACGGTTTTAGCAGCAGGCTGGCCTGCTCTATTCGTTCGAACACGCGGTCCAAGTTCTGGAGGGCCTCCTCGAAGGTTCGGCCGAAAACGATTACATCGTCCAAGTATACGAGACAGCGGTCGAATGTTAACCCCTTCAGGACCAACTCCATGAGCCGTTCAAAGGTTGCGGGTGCCGTAGCCAGCCCGAAGGGCATGACCCTAAACCTGTGAAGACCGTTTCTGGTGTTGAAAGCCGTCTTGTCCCGGTCCTCTTCCGCCACGGGAATCTGCCAGTATCCGCTCGCTAGATCCAGAGTGCTGAACAGTTTGCTCCCCGCAAGAGCGTCCAAACAGTCATCCATTCTGGGCAGCGGAAAGGCATCCTTTCGGGTGACATTATTGACCTTACGGAAATCTATGCACACCCTGGGCGTCCCGTCCTTTTTAGTGACGATGACAATAGGAGAGGCCCATGGCCCGCTGCAAGGCTCGATCACGTCGGCCTCCAGCATCTTCTCCACTTCCCGGTCTATGACCTCTCGTTTGGCCCACGCCTGGCGACGCGGCCGCTGTTTTATAGGCGGCGCGTCCCCTGTGTCGATGCGGTGTTCCACCAGCGGTGTTTTCCCCAGTTTACCATCTGGTTTTGCGAATACGTGGGTCCAACGACAGACCAGCGCTGAGACTTGCTCACGCTGCGAGTCGTTTAGGGCTTCATGAGCATCTTCGACCATGCTCTTCAGGTGCTCGGGGACAACGGCGCTGGTGATGGGAGTCTCCGGTCTTACTCCGGTCTCGTGTGTCTCCTCGCACACTTCCTCTACCGGTTTTAGGAGGCCCGCCACGGTGCCGCGTCGTAGCACCACTGGCTCGCTCGTTAAGTTGGCCACTCGCAGGGGTACGCAATCTCGCTCGGCGTTAACGAGGGCCTTGGCCACCAGTATCTGCCCGTTCTCCGGGAGTTGAGTAGTCGGTTCGACTAATCCCAGTTTCTCATTCTCATTCCACCTGCCGCCGATCTTACGTCCAGCCAAAATCACTTCGGACCGGGGTGGAATGATGGAGGTATCCACTAGTGCCACTTTTGAGCACTTGGACACGCCGGCTCTGTGGAGTCTTAGGGTCACTCCCAGAGTCTTAGCGTGCAGTGTCCCGTTAGCGACATCTAGCACGCCGCCTAAATCCTCGATTAGATCTATCCCCATGATAGCCTCGGCGCCTGGTAAGTCGCACACAATCACTTCGTGCTTCACCAGGTGGCCTTGCAGCATAAACTTCAAACGGGCCTCGCCGTAGACCTTGAGGGATTCCCCGTTCGCTGCAATTAGTCGCCTCTTCACTTTCTGCAGGGCGCGTCCCGATCTCACCAAGTCGAAGACTTTCTTATCGACTAGTGATACGGTGGCTCCCGTGTCAACTAACATATCTACTGGCACGGAGCTTACTTCCGCAGAGAGTAGCCAGCAACGTCTACCATTAGCTAAGTGTACTACGTCGTCTAGTTCTACGTTGTCGCTGGCCCCACCTCCCTCGGCTGGGTCGCCTAGTCAGTTGCCCCTTGGCGCGCCCGGGCCAACATTTGGGCCTCCGGCGGGTGCACTTGGGCGTGTCGCTGGTTCGTAAACCGGCGTGGACGGATTAGGCACGTACGGTCCGGGCATAGCCGGTCCATTTGTACCATGACTTCCGCTTGCATATGGCGCCGGCTGGTGGTTTACATGCTGCGGCGCCGCACTACCCTGGTATTGGCCGTTCGGCACCGGTGCGGCGACCGGGCCGCTTGCGTAAGGGCCTTGCGCCGTTGGCGCGGCTTGCCCAGAAGGGGGCCCTTGGGCGGACGCCCGAGGGTGCCTGCCCTGCGGGTTCTGCTCGTGGGGACACTCGCGCCTAAAGTGGCCCAGTGCTCCGCACCCAAAGCACGTCACTCTGGACTTGTCAGTGCGCGGGCGACCTCTCCACCCTTCGCCGATACGATCCAGTTTCGCCAAAAGAACCTCCATTTGGTCCGCTATCGGGTTGGCCTCCACGGACGCCACTTTCGGTTTAACCGGAGTGTCCGTCTTATCTTTGTCGTTGTCCTTCTTCTTGTTGCTGAAGGACTCCCATTCCACCGCGAGGCTAATGGCTTTATCCATAGTCTTCGCTCGGCCGAAATGGATGTGTCTCCGGAGGTCCTCCTCTTCCATTCCCGCTGTGAATTGGAAGATGACCATCCGTTCTAACGCCTGCTCGGGCGTTTCGGGGAATGCCTTCCCGGCCAAGCTCTGCAGGGCTTGGCCGTAGTCCTCCACCGACTCCTTATCATGCCGTTTCCTGTTTTGGAAATCTGCCAGGTTTGCGGCCTCACGTTCCTCGGGGTCATACCGCCTCGTGACGGCTGCGACGAGGTCGGGGTACGACTCTAGCGTCGCCGCGGGCAATCGCAGCACATATTTCTGTGCCGATCCTGTCATGGACATGGCCAGCTGTTGCGCTTTCTGAGTGTCTGTCCACTCGTTCCAGCGGGCGGCCATTTCGAAGATGCCCAAGAAGTCTCGCCATTCCATTTTATTGCTGTCGAAAGCAGGCACCTTTTTGTAGTCGAAACGCTTCCTATTTTGGACGCGTTCCGTTATTTCGGCTCTAGGTGCGGCAGCCGGTGTCGGGGTAGGGAGCGCGACCTCCATCGTAGGTGCGGCATCCATTGGCAGGGGTCCCCATGGTTCTTCCCTGCGCTGCTCGGTCGGGGCCGGCCGCGCGTGGGACAGGCCGTACGGTTCTGGTGGAACCGGCCGCACTTGGGGCATGCCGTACGGCTCCGGTGGGATCGGCCGCATGTGCGGTACGCTGTACGGTTCCGATGGAACCGGCCGCATTTGGGGCATGCTGTACGGTTCCGATGGAACCGGCCGCAGGTGCGGTATGCTGTACGATTCTAGTGGGGCTGGCCGCGTTTGCGGCGCTTCCGCCCGCATGGTACTAAAATACTCCAACGACAGTCTCAACGCATCGCGCACGTCGGCCATGCTGTCACTTAACGCCCTGATGGCGCCGGCGGTGACCACAAAGGTCTTTCCCCCGTCGTACGATTCGGGTTGCCCGTTCGCTGGCCATGTACCCCGCCCCATGCGGGCCATGAGGGCCTCGCCACTCGCCTCCTCTTGCCTCAACAGACGCGCTGGAGGCAATAGGCTGGGCTCCCAAGCGGCTTCTGTTTCCGTCGCTGCCGCCAAGGCACTGTGGTCCCACCTGGTGGCCACCGGTTGGCGGAGTTCTGTTGAGTGCGCCGGGCCGCCCGCGGGCCGCTCGACCTCCTGTGGGTTCGGCCATATTTCCTCGCGGGGAGTTCGGCACACCCTTTTTGGTTTGCTCTCCTGGGTATCCGCCACCCAGTAGTCCCTCTCGGGAGTTCCCGGGGGGGATAGGTTGACTAGGCGTGGCCGTTCCCCTTCACCTGTACGCCCTGGTTGGGCGTCGCGTGGCGCCTGCACGTTCGCACTCATAAAAGTGCGATACCTTCTCTCCTCCCTGAGAGATTCCTCGTGGGCGGCCTGAGGGGTTCTAAACCTCACCTCATCCTCCTCTCTCACTGGTCTGAAGGCAGCCTCCAGACCAGGCATAGTCCTATCCATCCCAGTGGCGCCCTCGCCCAGGCTCCAAGCGCTGGGGGTCGCAAACTGGGAGATATGATCTTGGCCCCGCCCCCACAACAGGGTGGGGGGGCTAATATTGGTCGTTTCTCTACGCATGCTGGGAGTCTTCCTCCTGGCTCCACCAGCAGCCTCCCCCCCCCTCAGCATAGCTGAGGGGGTTGGTTCCACATAATCCCTGTCATAATCGTAAGTTGGCAAAACAGGGACTCTTCGAGTCGTTATTTTGGGGTCACTGACTGGTTTTCTTTTATCTTTATTGTCAACAGGATAGATATCCCCAGCCAGTGCCCCAGCACCCATGGTCTTAGACTTAGGTGGCCTGCTCCCTCCAGGGCCCCCCAAACTCCCTAAGTTTTCAATGTAGTTTTCAATCTCCCTTTCAAATTCTTCAATTCCCAGACTTTGGTCTACTGCCACCACTGCTTTATTATCTGTGGCAGGACCAAAGAGTACAGGGCTCTGGGGGTTTGATTTTTCCCCCCCTCTGCCAGTCTGGACGTCAGTTGGGGTGGCAGCCATTTTAACTTGGCTCTACACCTCCTTATTTTTAAAAGTCCTAAATTTGTTCAAAATACCCAGATTTTTCCTCACAGAGTACTCTAGTTATATTTAGTAACTAGTCCCAATTGTTGGGCGCCAATTTGTAACGTAGCTCTTACTGAGCCGCTACTCTGAGGGTTAATTTACAGATCTAACAGTCTGGGTTGGAGGGTATTTTCACCCTATATAGTTATAGATATAACACAGAAACAAGCATGGTTATAATACAAAATATCTTTACTGATCCAAAAGTCCTGTTATACTACACTGACATACTCCAAAAGGGAGGCGGAATGGAGCCTAGGCCTTTACCTAACGAATGGTGCTATTCGCGATTAATGACTCACCCATTTTCTGACTTTGTTGGCACTTTTTCTCTGCAACTTTCTAAAAGGCTTGTTTTCTTTTTAAATGTAAACACGGGAACAGGCCACTGCGCATCTGCGCACGCGCAGATGCGCAGCGGCCACCCTCTTGAGGAGCCATTAACTCCCAGTGAAGTGGCCTGCCCGGCGTCAACTATGTAGGAGTGTAGAACAACTACAAAGAAGCCGCCAGACAGGTAACAGTAAGGGTTTTTAAGAGGGTATCGAAAGGGGCCTGATATTTGTTTTACCACAGCGTGTCTTTCGCTACATCCCAACGTAGGAATGCAGCTCCATCCACGCCGTAGATAAGCCGGCTGACCTCCATTCAGAGGGGCCGGCGAAAACTCCTAGACTTAGCACCGTTCGTTTGGCTACACCTACGCTACAAGACCAAAGTGCCCGAAGCCGAATTGAACCAGCGATCTACAGATTATTGGTCCAACGCCTAACCAACTGAGCTATAGCTACTTTGGCCCCTTGAATTTTAGAACGTTTTGGCACTGAAAATGGTTATATCACAGTTGGACTGTGAGTACACCAATTTATCAATGTCATTTAAATAATTGAAAGATGACAAGATTGACAGGATTTCTCTATGCACTTTGAAGTTGGGGTGCAGACAGCGCAAAAGAGAACGTTCTTTATTTTCCGCTTCATTAAAACCGTTTTTTACGATGGTGCAAGTGTGAAAGCAGAAAAAAAATATTAAATTTTTTTTCTCCACCGTTTTTCCAAAAACAGCAGAAAAAAAAGAAAAAAAAATTCTCCACCGTTTTTCCATTTTCCAAAACAGCAGAAAAAAAAAAAAATTCTCCACCGTTTTTCCAAAAACAGCAGAAAAAAAAATTAAAAAAATTTTTTCTGCTGTTTTTGGAAAAACGGTGGAGAATTTTTTTTTTCTGCTGTTTTTGGAAAAACGGTGAAGAAAAAATTTTTAATTTTTTTTTCTGCTTTCACACTTGCACCATCGTAGTTTTTAAAGGCACAATAAAAGAAAAAACATATCCTGTCAGATCCAAAACATATTCGGGATCTCTCAATGCCTCCTCCTTTCATATGGAATTGTAATTAGCGGCTTTGGTAGGTTTATTCAGAGAAATTATATTTTTGATTGATGTCTCTGGTTTATTTAACCAGTAAGAATCCATTGAGGCCTAGTAGCTAGGCACAGGGCTGATCTGTTTCCCACTCTCCGGTTCTTTCTCTTTCATTGATTAGCAACCAGCCCACATGGGAAAAGGGTGTGAATGGCCAATAAGATAAGCCCCTTGTGGTGCGGGCTACTGTGTCACAGATAGGAAACCTAAAAGAAACATTGTAACACTTGGCTACGGCACGGGGGAGAGACACACCGTATAGAGACCATGCCGGCGAAATCCAAAAATGGGAATTCGACTTGTCCCCATTGCGGGAGGGTTATGATGAGCAGAACGCTCAAGAAACATATCCAAACATTTCATGATCCGGAGGGCCACAGGGTGTATGTTTGCAAGGCACCCTCGACCAAGATACCCGACACTGGCGAGATTTGTCAATACTGGACGTACAGACTAGATGACCTTAGGCAACACTATCATCGACACCACCCCAAGGCTCTCAGTACCTTATGTGGCGAGGCATTACATTTTACCCGGACCAAGTTAGAACTGCGCCAAACCCTTCGACAGCGTCAGGATAATGGCAGGTCCATTGTAGGGCTCTCCTACGACGAGATGTGTGCTAAACTAAATTCCGAGGGTGGGGACTTTGAGGGTGAGCCTTCGGCCTCCACATCCAGTGCTGCCACCTGTCCAACAACCCCCGAGGCTCCCGGAGAAAATGATCAACAGGTTTGCAAAAATAACAATGTTATAGATGGCGCTGCGGACACATTTGCTGAGCAGGAGGTGGTGGGAGATAGCAGCGAAGACGAGCAGTCTGTGATTGTATGCTCTCCATCCCATCCCAGTGCAGTGTCGACCGAGATTCAATATCTCGAAGATGGCCATTCCTTTGATGACATTGGTGTTCCTCCAGATTCAAATGGTAGCCATCATGCCCAACCCATCTTAGCCCCACCCCTCAAGAAACAGAAAACTGAACCAGCACACTCTAGGTTGCTTGTCTCAGAAGCCGACGCCCCTAAGGACGACAAGGACCTATTGGCAAGGACTTATCATCTTTACAGTGCTCTGCTAGGGGGTAGCACCAAAGAGAAGATGGCTGAGCCAAGAATTGAAAATCTCCTACCACCTGGACAAAAACATACTCAGGATGCCAAGTTTCCTGAGGCTGAGCTGAAGGAAGAGCCTGCACCAACACCTATACCAGATCCACCCACAAAAGATGACCATGCCATGACTCTTAAAAAGGAGGATGCTGCACCTATGCATTCTCCACCCTTAAAAGATTATCTCTCCACAAAGATTATGAAGGAGGCTGCTGTATCGATGCCAGTGATATCTCCACCCACAAGTGATGAACTTTCCCTGCGGGTTGTGAGGGAAGCAGAGGCCTACATCTTAGGGTACCATAAGGGTTACCAGGCAGCCCTGGAGGACCATGGGTTGTCTCTGGGAGAGACTGAGAAACTATCTTTATTAGCAAAACTATAGGTTATCCCGTTGATATGTGACCCATTTGCATACAAAGTGCAGACATACATGGCCAGTCTAGTGAGTCTACCTACCTGTGCATAACTCATCCATCTGTTAAAGAATGATTTGAAGAGGAGTTGTTAACCGAAAGGGGTCACCTGAACTTTGTATCAAATATTTCTTAGGAAATTGTGGTTATCAAAACTTTACCATATATATTTCTCACCATAACATGTGTTCACTTTAGGCCTAAAAAAAAAGTTGTTTGTTTCCTGCAACCCTACCCTAACAAGTTTTTATTCAAAAAATAGCCTACCCAAAAGTTTTTTCCACCCTGCAAACTCCCAATCAACATAAAACATGCATAAAACATTCATTTTTGACCAAAAAAATAATCAAATTTTTTTTTTACCGACCTATCTTACTTATTTT
Organism: Maea johnstoni; assembly: GCA_963942565.1. Lineage (NCBI taxonomy): Eukaryota > Metazoa > Annelida > Polychaeta > Spionida > Magelonidae > Maea > Maea johnstoni. The sequence goes on along the minus strand of OZ012689.1, from coordinate 44,682,292 downwards.
TTTTCAGACCGTTACAGGAAACAAACAATTTCCTTTTTTAGGCCTTAGATGCAGTTGGGTTAAAGGGTTAGAAAAACAGAAATGTGATGGATTTCAGAGACTATCTACACAAAATACACCTTTCATTAGCTAGCTGCATGGGTGTCGTGACTGCCTTTGTTTGGTTTATTTACACTTTTTGTCAATTCCCCTCACTGAAGATGTAATTTGGTGTATTCATGGCAAAAAGAATCAGAAGCTATAGACACAAAACATTTTTTTTCACAAGCGTTGTGAATGTCTAGAGATTTGACTTTTTGTATCCTTATTCCTTATACAATGTCATGGGAATCATATTGAGATGAGAAAATTTGATTACATGCTTGAGATTGCCATTTTCAGAAATTTCTGAAAAAAAAGGACACCCTGCTGGCTAAGACAATGACCACAAATGTTGACCCACTTTTTTATTCATCTATGCTACAACTATTCACTCCTTGAAAAGAATATTCTATGTACTATAATCTAGGTAGGTAGAATAAGGGTAGTAGGATGGATTAATAAGCAAGTACAAATTAATTTGAAGGAGATTTTCAATTTGGGTTCTTATAACTTTTTTGAGTATTTTCTAGAAAAAATTATTATGAGGAAGTTATCACGAAGTCAGATCTGATTGGGTCCCAAAAGAATGAGTGGGATAACATATTGCACTTAGTTACTAGACATGTTTGTATCACAATCTGATTATTGGATAGGTCTGCACTGCAGAATGTGTAAAATTATATGATCTCAAAATTGGTTAGAACCATTTGTTGGTGGACAGTGGACCTGCATTTTAGTTACTGAAATCTTAATGGCCATACAGCCTCAAACTAATTAAAGTAATGATAAAGTAAACATTAGGTGCCATGTCAAATTTGGGTCTAGGTGTAATTCTTACTTAGTTAATAATTGAAGCTAAGATTTCGTAGTTTGTTATCTATTTAAGGTGAAGTTATAGTTATATTGTTGGGTCTTTTAGGTTGGCCAGCCATGCTCTTCTTTAAATATATTTGATTATCTCACACACACTATATATGCGTGCTTGTGTTAATAATTACTACATTGTTTCTTATTTATTTTCATGAGTATCATATCCCGATACACTAGTCATGGAGAACTAAAAGCATGGTTGGATTAACCCGCAAAACTCCACAATTTTGACTCTTGACCCCTAACTAGACTTGAGCCGTTTTTATCCTAGCTAGTCAGTAAAGTCAGAGACCGTTTTCATTTAGTGCTTTACAGAGTTGTGTCTCAGATTTACACATATTCTCTAGTCTGAATTTGCAGGCTGTAAACACAACATATTTTGTTTGATTTGATTCAAGGGATGATCTTCAAATTTTATTCACTGGCTGACTGGAAATCTTTTCTGAAGATTTGTGGTATATCATTAATATTTTATTTCAATTTGCTTCAGTGATTATCACTGAAAAAATGAATATAAAAATTGGGTCAGGATGCGTAATAAAGTAAATGAAAATGGTCTTACTTGAGTTTAAAATTGTCCAATACTGCCCAGTCATGCTGATAGCCTTAAGATTGTGAGACAATCGGAGATATTTGGTATTACTTTGATAGATAGAATAAGGGTTACAACATACAAATTGCAAAAACAATTTAAATCCAGTATTTGTTAATTTTCAATTGCTTTACACTTAAGGTGTTACATTGGGTTCAATGTATTCTGGGGTGCGTCGCCACAGACATTTGTGTGTCTCTCAACCTGTGAGTAGTAATTAAGATATTGTTAAGATTTGTTATCATTTTTGAATGACAATATCGGATCAGATAGTTTTATGATTAACAATCTGCATCCCTGATTCTTATCATTCCGCTCTTAGTTGGATGTGTAAAATGGGAGTCATCTTTCTTTTGTTCTACAAATTACATACATAGAGGTCAGGAAGAACCCTCAACTGGTAATAGGCTGATTATTGACTGGACTATTGACCACAATTCAATGCCTTATAACATTTCCTTCATGGCAGTTGGATATACAGTGATTGAGCTTGACAGAGTCTGAAAAACTATAATCAGGACTCTTTTCTTAAGCTCACTGATCTGCCCCAAGTTGAATTCACTCATGACGATTTTTGCTGTTGCATTTCTAGTCCATAATATTTTCATGATCATAGAGGTGAACCCTTGTATTTTTATCATGTGTTTATTTCAATAATTGATTCAAGGTAATTTTGTGACTAGTTTCTTTAAACAGGCCACAATGATGAGTGTAGAAGTTATGTTGAGGTCGGAACTTAAGTTTTGATTTTGATGGCATTTATAGGTGAAATAATTATTTTTTATGTTCAATAATATTCGAGTGTATATAGAGATAAGGAAACTTTCTAATAAAAGTGACCAGCCATGTTTTACCTTGGAACAATACTTCTTGTTATTTACTTATACAGGTGAACTTCGATATGACAGACTCAATGGGACCAGGAAAATTGGTCTGTCATATGCAAAATCTGTCATATACATATGACGAATACTTGATATGCATCGGACTGGGACCAAGCATATCGTCCGTCATATGCAAAAATCTGTCGTACAGTGGTCCGTCATATCCAAGTTCACCTGTATACAACTAAGCAATATTTCTAGAAAATCTGTTTGTAACATTTGATATGTAAAATGCATGTTTGTGATGCTTTGGTGAAATCTGATAAAGAGAAAAAGCCATTAACATTTTCTTGCTCAGGTGCAAGCCCCTTAGAAGGAGCCTCTGTAAGAGTTAGATCTCTTACTCTGCCAAGTGATGGCCTTAACAGTCACAGTTGATCTGATTATGAAGAAAAAGGATTAGGCTTAAACTTTGGTAAACATCTCAAAATGACCCTATATTTGCATATTAACCCCATGAGCCACCTTAAACAGGGCTGTCCAAGGTCAAAAGTGTCTGACTCGTAGTTCGAGGGTTAGGCCGCAAGTTCCCAAGTAGACAAAGTATAAAGTAATAGTCTAGCGGCCAAATCCTCTAAAGGCTCTAAAATGAGAGTTTAATTACCCCACAGAGTAGCTCATTTTTCATGGTCTCAAATGAAAGGGGAATATCTGGGATTTATGAAAGTACCATGCCATGTGAGGAAATGCTTCAAATCCTGTTTGAAAGTATGATCAGATTTCCCGACATTGCTTCTTATCATGTCTATAAATTCACATACATTTTAAACAGGGGTAGGAAATTTAGCAATAAGACAAAGATTGCGTCATTTGTATTGACTAGTAAGCATAACCTGTCTCAACATACCAAGTCCTTATTATGATAGCTAAAATACTCCCATGACAATAGCATGTAACAACACACAGAAACAAGGAGTTAACCTCCGCTATTTTTACCACAATTTCTGAATTACTGATTTGTGTGATTAATCTAATGATGTAATCTAAGATATGTCTCCATGATACAATGGACATGTGACTGGAACGACAGCCTTGGAACTTTCTTTTGCATGTGTGAGAAATGGTTTTAAAATTGTAAAGAGAAGTACATTTTTCTTGAATGAAAATGGATTTTTTCTGTAAAGAACAAAATCTAACTTAACCCTTGCAATGCTAAGGCTACTTTTGTCCAATGCACAAATAAGCAAAGATTTTTGAAAACCATCTAAACCCTGTCATGTTGGTACTCATTAGAAAGCTCTCACTGAGTACTCTCATATGAGTACCCATTTGCCAGGGTTTCAGTGTTTTGTCATGATTTTAGCATTATTCTGTATTGGCCAACTTAGCACCCAGCAACATGGGAAATTGATGTTTTATGAGAATATAGCTTTTTCAGCAAGAATGGCATACCACAGTTTCTACATATTATTTCTGGTGGCCATACAGTGGTTATGGATACAATACAATTTGGTATGAGTGTAGGCAACCACTGCATCAAATCAAACAGAAGCTTGATATGCTTCAGTTGCATCCGTATTATCAAAATGTCAGCTAATAATTTCTGCTTGTGTAAATGAAGAAGATCAATACATCAACACAGTAAGCGTAGCCACAGCATGGATATGGATGTAGCATCAGTATAAACTGCTAAAACATGCTGGACTGTTGCTCTCTATTTCTGCAATCATTGTATCTCTCAAGAGGCAGCCATATACACACACACACAAAGGGCCTGCTCTGACGACTGTGTGGTCTGAGTTGCCGCCACTGTCTGTACGCTGTCTCTCACCACTGCCTGGGTTCGAATCACGGCCTGGACATGTGAGAAAGTTGCCAGTGACTTTGGGTAAAGCGGTGGTTTCCGCCGGGTACTCTGGTTTCCTCCACTACTTACAACTAGCTAGTCACGAATTAGCCACAATTGGCATAAATGTGACGAAAAACGAAATTCCAAAATATGTATGTATATATATACATCCGGTAGGATCACCGATCCTACCAGTAGAAACCGCGATCACAGTTTCTACTAGGAATATGCTGGTAGGAACTGCAACCTCAGTTCCTACCGGTAGAAACTGCGATCCACTTTACACAATTTTAAGGGTTTGAATGAGCAGCTCCATGGCAGCTGAGTTGTAAAACACTACACGCATTCATTTTAATTCAATATAATTTGAAAAATATTTTAAGAAGGATTGTAAAACCAAACAAGATCAACTTTCAGTGAAATATTTCTCAAAATGTTGCTTTGTTATCAAAATATTTACACATAAAGGAATTGAGTATTTAATCGAGATGATTTATTGCTTACAACCCCAATCAATTTTTTGGGTGTGGTTTATTGCAATTAATTTGTAGCTGTATTTGACAATTGTATTAGGTTGATTTGGAAACTGTTTGAAATCCTAGGATCTTCTCCCCTGCATCAGTCTGGTATGACTAGTAGCTAGTGCATGATGGGTAGACAATTGTTATTATAGAAATTATGGGCTTGGTTCAATTGCGCTTAACAGTTACCTATGTAATTATATTGAAATTATGGTTATAATGTAGATGTGAAAGTATTAATTTTTGGCTATAGGTAATTGAGTGGTCATTTGCTAATGTGAAACTGCTAGTTATCAAATGTTTTCAATTTGACTTTTCTAAGATCGAAGATAAATATCAAATTCAATATCTTAACCCATTTACACTGAGAGTGGCCAAAACAGGCCTGAGTGCTGGAAATGTTTTACTTATAAACATTTTTCTGAAAAACATTTGATTGAGAAATGGTGATCAGATCCCATACACCAACTCTCCTTCAAATATTTTGTGAACTTTGGATTTATTGCCAAGTTATTTTCAAAAATATGTGAGTAGCAGACTACATTTTCTAGAGGAACTCCGCATGTCAATGGGTTAAAGAATAACTGAATGAGCATAAGCATGTCACAATATTTAATATGTATGGGCTATGGCGCAAAAAGTGTGACCATGTGACAGCTTGGACAGGCCTGTTAAAGGCACATCAACACACTAAGTGCTCCAAGTCTCAGTAGTACATAAAAGGAGACCCACCATGCTCAACTTTCTATAGGGAGCACAACAGCTGTTAGCAATATCTAACAGATGCTGATAACACTTCATTGAAGTTCATCCTCAAGCTGATGAAGACATCTGTTATACTTATCAATTTGAAGATTATTTTAACTTGTTTTCACATGAAAAGCATCAATTTGTTAATTAAATTTGATGTACAGTTTTTATCAAAAAGATTTCTAAGGTACTTGAGCAGGTTTATCAACTCATTTGTATGCAGCAAGTACTCTAGTCATAAGTTTGCCCACTAGGTGGAGTACAACCAATACAAACAGAGACAGGACAAACCACAAGTTGCTACCGCGTTAGAAAGTACTACACACATTAGTTGATAGACTGAGATCAAGTTGATTAGATCCGAAACTATGGACCTCGTCAAGCACCAGCTTTAGTTCCGAGTTAGTCCTCAAGTTTCAAATTGCAAGGCATGAAAACTGTGCTGCCATCTATAGTTCGAGAGAAACATTAAACCCTACTTTAATAACACCTAGTATACTAGTATGTAGTGTTGGGGGCATCATACCTAACTCAGTCTGAGAACCAGGCAAGTGTCAATGTTGATTTTAACCAATATATTTATAAAAATTGGCTAAGAATATATCTTTTAATTCATAAAATAGTAGTGAAGTGAGTTTCATATTAGCATTTCTTCAGTTTTCCCCAATGCTCAATTGGGAGATGGCACATTATAACTGGTTTAGTACTTCATTATAGATGGGAATTGCTCTTAAAATCAGATAACTCCAGCTCAAACACTGTTGAAGTCGGAGATTACTTATAAGTTATGATTTTTCTCTGCTTTGCGCAACAGTTCAATAAATTTGACAAGTCACTTTTATTTGAAATATTCTTTTGGTACTCAATAATTTTAAGCATAAAGAATCCAGGGTCACGTGCTTCTCCCTTAGTAAGCTGGCATCTGTTGAGTTTTGCTACCAGTAGCGAGTACATAACCAGTAAGGATACATGCCAATGGGTTGCTATTCCACCATTCATGTTTTAAAAAGAGAACTTCGAGAGATCCACCAGAAATCTAGATCGGAGGTATGGATGGATATGGATAACTTATGGGTGCCTTTATATCTAACTCAAGTATTTCCCAATATTTGCATTTGATGCATTTCTATGTCGCCATTTCACTAAATGATTACATATACGGATCAGACATACAGCTTTTTAACCTGGGATAATACATACAAGAACAAGAAAAGTTTATCACAATCAAAACAAAGACATGTTTGTTCTTTACAAGCTTTTTAATCAGGGCATTCATACAATTTTTACAGTAGAAAACAGAAAACGAAGAAAATCTAGGAAGCATCCCATCTTGTCATGATGTTACATTGTTAATTCCTGAAACGAGAAAAGACAATCAATTAGTTACGTGAAGATAAAGGCAATCAAAGACTTGAAGAAACTATAATTGATAAACCTCTAATATTTAGGTATCATACTCATAATCAGTTCACACAGGTTTTGGTTGACAAGGTTAATTTTAGCAATAGTTTAGGCCAACAGTGACATGATTTACTCTAGGGCTTCAATTGAAACATGTATATTAAATATATCACAACGACGTAGCATTTAGTCAAGTGTGTCCAGAGAGCTCATCTCAGATCTCATACACTACTTAGAGTGAAACAGATTAGTGGTATTCCTTTATAAAATAACCTTGAACCTAAATAAACTATACTCCAACACATACATCATGTTTAAATATCATCCTAACAAACCACAACATCCTACATTTACATACTTAATTTCAAATCCCCCCTTAAATATTTACATGTGAACTTGGATATGACGGACCACTGTACGACAGATCTTTGCATATGACGGACAATATGCTTGGTCCCAGGCAGATGCATATCAAGTATTCGTCATATGTATACGACAGATTTTGCATATGACGGACCAATTTTCCTGGTCCCATTGAGTCCGTCATATCCAAGTTCACCTGTATTACATTCCTAGTCTTGATGCTAGCCATATATTAAGTTGAAAAGAAACTATCAAATTCCCACAGCTACTTACCATTATAGCATTTACTATGTCGTTTGAATTATTTTTCAATGCTTTTACTGCCCGTTTTCTGGTCACATTAGCTTGTGACATGACCAGGTCAATATCTTTAGCTTCCACTCCAGATTCATCGATCTGAAACAAAGGAAAAACAAACTACATGACATATGAGTTGCATACTGCAGGTCACTCACGACCCATGGAAGGGTAAATCTTTCCTCTTATATCACAATTGCTACAAAATTTAATCCTTATGTTGCTGAAGGTTAATTTGGCCAAAACAAAATGATGCAAAATACATGAAAAAATAATGCAATCCTGGCATATGGGTACTCATCTGATAGTACTCAACAGGGAGTTACATAGATTTCAAAAATCTTTGCGTTCTTTTGTTTGGACGAAAGTAGCCCTAGCATTGAAGGGATTTATGTCCGCACAAGGGTCTAGTTGCACCATGGAGAGAAGACTGATAAGAACTACCAGTCTGAAGGAGCAGCTCGCAGACCCCCATGAAGGTATATTCTTCTCGCACACGTATGACTCAAGCACTACCGATGGTACAACAGCAAAGTTGTTGGACGTTGGCACCACTGCGAAAGGACAGCAGCAGGCACTTGCCCCGGAAGCGGATCTAAGGAAATGTGCTGACATGATCTATAAATAAGGTCTGGGTAAGAGAACCACATCCCACTACTAATATCTCCAATAGTGACGGAGTATACTAATTTACTTACACACTCACTTATGCAACGATTATGACACAGATTGATGGAAAGGGCGCAATCATAACATTTTGACAGAAAATCCATCTCGAAGGTGACCGCTATATCTAATTCTAAGCAAATCTTTTTTGAGTTTAATACTCCATGTTGTCCAGACTCCTAGCTGGATAAAAACATAACCCCAAAGCAGAGAGTTAGCTTGGGTCCACCCTTAAGACTTGCAGTCCAAAAATTTCCTCTATGGATTCGATATCTGATCCAATTAATTCTAAAAGCTACTAAGTTTTTATCTTTAATATGTATGTGTGTTTATATATATATATATATATATATATATATATATATATATATAGAGAGAGAGAGAGAGAGAGAGAGAGAGAGAGAGAGTGAGAGTAACACTAGCGTTGAAAGGATTAATGTCCGCACAAGGGTCTAGTTGCACCATAGAAAGAAGACTGATAAGAACTATCAGTCTGAAGGAGCAGCTCGCAGACCCCCATGAAGGTATATTCTTCTCGCACACGTATGACTCAAGCACTACCGATGGTACAACAGCAAAGTTGTTGGACGTTGGCACCACTGCGAAAGGACAGCAGCAGGCACTTGCCCCGGAAGCGGATCTAAGGAAATGTGCTGACATGATCTATAAATAAGGTCTGGGTAAGAGAACCACATCCCACTACTAATATCTCCAATAGTGACGGAGTATACTAATTTACTTACACACTCACTTATGCAACGATTATGACACAGATTGATGGAAAGGGCGCAATCATAACATTTTGACAGAAAATCCATCTCGAAGGTGACCGCTATATCTAATTCTAAGCAAATCTTTTTTGAGTTTAATACTCCATGTTGTCCAGACTCCTAGCTGGATAAAAACATAACCCCAAAGCAGAGAGTTAGCTTGGGTCCACCCTTAAGACTTGCAGTCCAAAAATTTCCTCTATGGATTCGAAATCTGATCCAATTAATTCTAAAAGCTACTAAGTTTTTATCTGTAATATGTATGTGTGTTTATATATATATATATATATATATATATATATATATATATATATATATATATATATATATATATATATATATATATATATATATATATATATATAGAGAGAGAGAGAGAGAGAGAGTGAGAGTAACACTAGCGTTGAAAGGATTAATGTCCGCACAAGGGTCTAGTTGCACCATAGAAAGAAGACTGATAAGAACTACCAGTCTGAAGGCGCAGCTCGCAGACCCCCATGAAGGTATATTCTTCTCGCACACGTATGACTCAAGCACTACCGATGGTACAACAGCAAAGTTGTTGGACGTTGGCACCACTGCGAAAGGACAGCAGCAGGCACTTGCCCCGGAAGCGGATCTAAGGAAATGTGCTGACATGATCTATTAAAGATGTCTGGGTAAGAGCTCTAGAACCAACTCCTTTCATTATACCTACACTATAGGGACTGAGTGTATTTATTAACTTACACACTCACTTATGCAACGATAATGACACAGATTGATGGAAAAGGCGCAATCATAACATTTTGACAGCCAATCCTTTTCCAAGGTGACCGCTATATCAAGATAACTATCACATATCTATTGAATTAATTAAAGGCATTCACCTGAGAGGAATGTGCAAACCTTAGACATTGACCGCCAAACTATTAAGGAATCACTTATTTGTGAGCAATGTACTTTTAAAATACTGTAAAACCCATTATTATCGCGCTCCTTTTAATTTCACGCATTTCGCGCTAGGTGATGATAACGCGTATATTACTGGCGCTAATATACGTTCAAAATAGCATAACAATGCCCCATCTAGCGGTGATGCGGTTGATGCGTGTAATTAAATGGCCGCGCTCAGATTCAGACGGCAGTTGCGTGAATAAAAAGGGGCGTGGTTATAAAGGGTTTTACAGTACTAGGCAAACCTTTTTTTTTTTAGTATACGCCATGTTGTCCAGACTCCTAGCTGGCTAAAAATATAACCCAAAGCAGAGAGTGCCAGGGCCCACCCTTAATAATTACAGTCCAAAAATTTCCCCTACGGAATCAAAATCAGATCCAATTAATTCTAAATACTACTATAAGTTTTTATCTTTAATATGTTTAAGTGTGTGTGTGTGTGTATATATATATATATATATATATATATATATATATATATATATATATATATATATATATATATATATATATATGTGTGTGTGTGTGTGTGTATGTATATATAGAGATATATATACCCACACACATAAGGGTTAATTAGATTCATACACACCTCCTCATCAGATTCTTCCTGAATAGCTGGGTTTGTTGCCGTTGTGAGGTCGGGAGTTGCTGTTGGCTCAGGAGCCTTGAATTTTTCAGCAGCCGCAAGCTGTGCCTGTTGGCTCAAGTCTTCAATCTGGAAAATGTAACAAAATAGACCTAGAAACCAGTAGATCGACAAAGCTGTGGCCAGTATCATGTAGGCGCGTTTTTCCCTTTTGTATATATCAGGTATTTCATAAGAAAAGGGTTTGTTTCACCAGTATATGTCCAAGTAGAGTAAATGAAATATGGAACAATGGTAATAAATCAACACTTCATACAACTATTCATACACTATTGCTGATTGATGTTTTGTCACAATGATACAACAAAAAATTCAGTTAAAAAAAAAAATGCATGAAAGCTTTCCTCCTAATTCAAGTCAGAGAAGCTTCTTCAAACAGATGCTGTAATTTTATGGTCTAAGAAAAATATGTCATATTTCTATTCATATATCTAATATTCTCGTTCAATTCTTGATGTTAGGCTAAATTGAAATGTCCACACAAGGGTCTAGTTGCAAGAGGAGGAATTGCTGTTAAGTACGAACAGCAAGTTGATGCAGCTCGCAGACCCCCATGAAGGTATATTCTTCTCGCACACGTATGACTCAAGCACTACCGATGGTACAACAGAAAAGTTGTTGGACGTTGGCACCACTGCGAGAGGACGGCAGCAGGCACTTGCCCCGGAAGCGGATCTAAGGAAATGTGCTTAAAAACAATTGATGGTCTTCATATTTAAATCTAGGAATATTAAAACTAGGTCTCTTTTCCAAACCCAGTAATATATTCCATGCAGGGGCAACAGTAACTTGACAATTCAACTGGGTTAGGAAGGCCTTGTGCACCAGAAATGAACTATCTAGACTTCAGTTAGCCAGGGTGACCAACCTCAAACTACTAAAATATACGATCATAGATATTCATCAACCCATTTTTATAATGCATTCATACAGACATATTCATACAACGATTCCATTTCATGAATACCATGTTTGAATTCCAGATGTCTACTTTATAAATACTTTCAGACTGCAATACATTACAAACCTTGGCCTCTCCAAAGACAATGTAGGTATCCCCAGCTGGGCTTTTGTATACGTCAGGTCTTTGGATAACGAAGAGGATGTTCTTGGACTTTCTGATGGTTACTCTGGAAACTCCAGCCACTGGCTTCAAGCCTGCAATGAATTATTTTTCTCATGTACAACTGCCAAATATGCATAGTCATAATTCAAAATTTCACTAGATATCAATCAAAAAACTTTCCCAAGAGGTATGCCCCATTGCCTCTAGATTTCTTAAGATTAGTATGAATAATAAACAGCAACGCAATTTTAAACCACCAATTTTTATCAAATGTCCATTCCAGATCCCTAGCCCTAAATCTAAGCGTCAGACCCTGAAATGTGATGGTCAGTTCAGAAACTTGGGTATAGATGAGGTATGTCAGCATAGGACTCAGTTCAAAGTTTCATCATAAGAGACCAGGCAAGAGGTATCAGGTAAATATTAAGGTAACAGGTAATGCAATATTTTCTCTTACACCATACAATGAGCAATACCTGTTTTAATGCTACTTGAGTGATGAATACTTATGATAGACTTGATGAATTACAAATTTAACAAATCATGGCCAGGGCATCTATTATAGATGTTTAATCTGTTCATGTATATCATAACAGCCAATTATGCAGCCTATCTTTAGCAATATCGCAGTGACCATAGCAATTTTCAGAAAAAATGTTTGAAGGATATTTGTAAATCCAACCTTCGTCTCTCCTTGAAATATGTTGTGAATCAACACTTCCTTCTTTAGTTTTTTTTTCAAAAGATTCATACGCGACACATGCGTGATTGATCTTGGGGCATGAAGAATTTGAAGTGCAATAACTAGTCCACTCACCAAGTTTTGACATAGCCTTTCTGGACTTCTTCTCGCTCCTGCTCTGTTTGGCTTTGCTCACTACTTCATCAGTGAGACCAGCAGCAGCCATCTGGAATACATAATAGGATATTTAGTATTTACAAATGTGCCTCTCCTCTTTGAAGCATTGCAATCTGGAATTGTAGCCACCTTTGGCTATAGGTTGACCAACCAGTGACTTGTTATTGGCAGCAGAGGGATACAAAGTGCCTGAGAAAAACAACCAGATTATCCAATTCGCTGGCATATACTTCAAGTCCTATGATGAAGTCTACTCTGAGACCCAAAGCATAGAAGTTCCAACTTAGTAGATTCCTAATCAGTCTGTTCATTATTGAGAGAAAAATATAATACAGCCAAAAGATTGGGATAAGGCTCTTAAACCCAGTTAAAGCAAATATCACTTCTGACCACAACTTCTTAAAGTAGGCTTATAAAATCTAAATTTACCTTGAATTGGAATAGTGATATTCTGTTCTCTCAAATATAGAATTTAATTGAAAATATAAAGAGGTTACCAAAAGAACATTACAAAATTTGACAAATCAGAGGTTATGAACCACAGAACTACACAGCAATCCAAGGAAATACAGAAACAAACTCAACTTAGATTTTTTTTTATCAATATTCAACTCTGTACATGTAACTGAAGGTTTCAGGTGATCTTTTCAGAAACTTGGGTATAGACAGGGTATGTCATCACAGACTTCTGTATATATGATTCATCATAAAGATCCTCATCAATTGAATTTTAAATTCTCAGGACTATAAATAATTATCACCAATTTTGCTTTCATTTCACCACGTTTGAGTACTTATAGATATATGTACTAAATATAGTGAAGAGAAAGCGTGCTTTCCACCACAATGACGTATCTACACCTTAAATATCTAGGACTACCAAAAAACCAATATTGCCCTCATAATCATTGCAACACTTCAAATTTTGTAAAGGCATGAATGTTTGCAATACGTTGAAATAAAAGCATGCTTTCCACCTTAGGCAAGTAGACGTAGGGTACCTACTGATTCAGACATTTATCAACTAAAACCATCTATATGTCAACCTGCACCAGCGACCAAAGTAACACTTACTCAATGAAAAATTATCTAACAAATACCTGAAGAGGAAAACATCACTTGAATATATAGGAGAAAATTAAAATGTTCGTGATTTCTTATTATCAGTAGCTGTATGAAATTCAGAAAAAAAAAGAAATATAAAATTTACAAAACGAGTTTGTGTTAAGGCTATAGACCCGACATTTCACTATTATATCACTTTTAGTGTGATGGTCAGTTCAGAAACTTGGGTATAGATGAGGTATGTCAGCATAGAACTCAGTTCTAAGTTTCATCATAATAGACCCGTGCCTGGCCAAATGATAGTATGTGACAATATGCAATACTGACTGCTTTTAGAGTGAAAAGTATTGGTGATAAGTTGATACATAGAGATGTACAATATCAACGGAGCGATAAAGGTTTCCTATTCATGTTTATCCTCCAAAGGACACAACTTTTTTATCAAGAATTTATCAGAAATACAGATAAATGCTAATACATTATAAAGAAATGGCATGGGAGCCTGTAGAAAAAGATAGAATTTTTTTTTTGTGTGTGTGCGAAGGGTGGTTGCCAGAAATATTTTAGGAGGTAGCCTCGTTTAGAACAGCAGCTAGTGACCCAGCTACATAATAAGAACTCTTTGGGAAAGATGAATAGGATAATGGCGGAGAGATGAATATGATAACTAAATGGCAAGTTTCACAAACATATTATTACTATTTAACCCTTCCAATGCTGAGGCTACTTTCGTCCAAAGCACAAGGACACAAAAATCTTTGAAAACCATCTAAACCCTGTCATGTTGGTATTCATTGGAAATCTATCGCCGAGTATTCTCAGATGAGCACCCATATATGCCAGGGTTACAATTATTTTTCAGGTATTTTGCATTAATTTGTATTGACCAAATTAGCCACCAGCAGCATAAGGGTTAATACACACCTGGCTCGCAGCATTGTTGTCCTCCAGTTCTGGGACGGAGTCACTGTCTGACTCGGTGTTGGAAGCCGTTCCTGCATCCTGCACAGTCACTGGAGCCTTCTCAGTCTCCTCTGCTGTTTCAGTAGGCATCCTACAAAGACAATGGGCAGAATCAGCATCCTATTGTTCTTCTATTGTCGCTGACAAGGAGGCAAGACAATAGGAAGTCAGTATCCTATTGTTGTGCTCCTGATGTCACTGACAACACTACAAGGAGGGGAGTCAATAGAAAAATGGATTATCTTCTGCAAAGAAGACTGATTAGCAAACCGACCTGTCTCAACATAATTACTTTTTTTCATGCAAAAATATTTAGTGTTGACTTAATGATAAATCGCATGTTGATGCACAGATGTGCTCTTACATTGAAAGTTCGACTGCATATCTGAAACAAACAAAAAATCTGCAACAATGCACTCAAAACACACACCAAGGCACAAAATCATAAATTTCTGCAAAATCGTCCATTTTTAGTCAAATCAAGTTGAGCAAAAATCAGCGGCGAGACAATTTTCTCCATCAAAACAAAATCTCCGAATAAAAACGATCACCATCCAAGCAGTTCAACCTTTTTGAACAGGGCCACAGGTACGATTCTGGTAAACAAATTTATGCTGATAAAACGCGAGGATAAGATTTTCTAAACAGGAATAATGAACCATAATATAGAAGCCAATTTCCATATATATAGTGAATGCTAGGAAAACACAGACCTGCCCAAGATCACCATGAACACATAAGCCTGAACTCTTAACTTCATCTTTTAAGGGCCTAGGAGGCCAAATGACACCAAGAAACCTGCCGGGCTGGCTTGTGCCCCAAGATTAAGCCTTGCAGAACAGAAACAAAACCAAGTATCCCGACTTAAGGATATTAAGGCCATCCTGCCTCATAAAACTCTGGATAGATAGATAAACGCAGAATTCTGCTCCTTTTTGGACTTAAATTCTAATTGTGATACATGAACTTAATCTGTTGCTCTGTCTTAGTTTAGGAGTAGACTTTAAACAATGTAAATGAATAAAACATTGATAAAGCATCTGCTTATGGCCATTTAACAAACCGAACACAAGCCCAACATCAAAACAAATCCAATTCCAAATAAGGAAAGCATGCAGTTATCTCTAGATTATCAATAATTAATCTGAACAATAATTCTATTCTTTTCCCAAAATGCACTCATGCATCTCTACATTTTTGATTTTACAAATCAAAATTTAACTCATTTTAGAAATTATTTGTAATTGCTAGTGCACATAAGGTGAGAGATAAATAATTTTGTAATCAGAAAGTAAATTGAATTCTAAAAAGAGATGACTATTCCAAATATGTGCGATTAAAATTCTCCAATCTAATAAAATGTTTAAAAGATGCAGTAACTGAACTGAACATTTTGAGAACATGTTAAATTGTTTATGTACATAAAAGTGAGAGTTACCAATGCCAGAAAAAGACATGGCCACTCAACTTATAAAATGTGCATGCAAACATGGATTCATGACCAATTAATGTCAAGCCTAAAAAGGACATTTTTGTAAATGGACAGTAAAATAGATAGGTACCATGGGATTGCTCTTCAATCTAATTAATTCAACAATTGTAATTTTAGAATAAATAGTGTGCTATAAAATGTGGCTCGCTGGAAGCAGATGCAACTAATGGCAATCATCCTTATTTACTTTCAACATACCAATCTTTCATATTAAGAAATCAAGATTTAACTTCAACATTGTAATTAGTTCATCATGAGTTTAGCGTATTTGTAACGTGCCTGCTTTCTGGACAGACCAGACAGACACCTACTAATTATTTCTTATCAAATGGCTAAACTTAAAATTGGACTGACTTGAATTTCTCAGTCACTATCCAGCCAACAGTAGATGATCCTAAGATCAACTTGCTTAATCTGAATAGTAGGTTTTGTTAGGGTGAAAAAAACTCATCAATGTATTTCATTGTAGTAAGGGACATACATCAGAGTGAGGCCAGGGTTAATTAAAATGCACACTTTTAGGCATAACTAAAACAAAATGTTCACTATAAGTATATGTATGCTATAATAGAAATAAAGACAGATACAGAGGGCTAATTCATGTGTGAAACAAGTGAACCTAAGAAATAAATGATAGCAGGGCTAGACGCTTACAAATGTCTGCTACTACCTATCAGAAACTATGTATCAACCACTATAACTATACGTCACTATTGATGGAATTCCCTGGTGCTATACCAGTTCACCACCACCTTGGACAAAATGAACACAGACTTCAGATCAGCTTCAACAACAGAGTAAGGAGAGAAACGTCTAGTCCTGAGAGATATTTCTTAGTTCTACATGGAAAACAAGCTCAGCGAGGCCTCAAAATTCTCATGCCTTCAGTTGTACCTTAACTATCTGCAATAAGGTAAAGTTTGTGTTAGTAGGTTTCCAGCAGGAAACAAGCCAGCTATGAAAACAAATTGAACTCTGAACACCATGCGCTTTGCAGCTCATACTTGTTCTTCTTTGCCTTCTTTTTCTCGGCACTTCCTGGAGCTCCGTTGACAGCAGTGACAGCCTCCACAGCAGCCGCCGCCGGGGCAGGGACGGACTCCTGGGGCTTGGAGGGGGCAGCAGGAGAAGGCTCAGCGGCCGCAGACTCGACCACAGCGGGTTCAGGTTGGGCTGGAGTAACTGGGGCTGAGGCTGCCTCAGGTTCAACAGGGGACACTGTGGGCTCTGGTTGGGCTGGGACTGGTGTTGGCTCTGGTTGGGCTGGAGCTGGGACTGGTGTTGGCTCTGGTTGGACTGGAGCTGGGACTGGTGTTGGCTCTGGGGCAGGGGCTGCAGGTTTAGGGGGCACCACTGCAGCAACTGTAGCTGGGGCAGGGGTGGCAGCAACTGGTGCGGGGGCTGCAGGTTTAGGGGGCGCCACTGCAGCAACTGGAGCTGGGGTTGCAGCAACTGGAGCTGGGGTTGCAGCAACTGGTGCTGCAGGTTTAGGGGGCGCTACTGCAGCTGCAGCAACTGGGGCTGCAGGTTTAGGGGGCGCCACTGCAGCAACTGGAGCTGGGGCAGGTGTGGCAGCAACTGGAGCTGGGGTTGCAGCAACTGGTGCTGCAGGTTTAGGGGGCGCTACTGCAGCTGCAGCAACTGGAGCTGCAGCAACTGGAGCTGCAGCAACTGGAGCTGCAGCAGGGGCTGCAGCAACTGGTGCTGCAGGTTTAGGGGGCGCCACTGCAGCAACTGGTGCCGGGGCTGCAGGTTTAGGGGGCGCTACTGCAGCAACTGGTGCTGGGGCAGGGGCTGCAGCAACTGGTGCTGCAGGTTTAGGGGGCGCCACTGCAGCAACTGGGGCAGGGGTTGCAGCAACTGGTGCTGGGGCTGCAGGTTTAGGGGGCGCCACTACAGCAACTGGTGCTGGAGCAGGGGCTGCAGGTTTTGAGGGCGCCACTGCAGCAACTGGTGCAGGGGCTGGCTGTGCAGCAGGTTTGGGTGGGGCAGGTTTTGGAGGCAAAGCTGTTGAAGGTGTAGCAACAGCAGGTTTAGGTGCAGGGACGGTGGCAGGCTGCTGTGTGACCGGTGATGGGTTAGTGGATGGCACTACTGGAGCTGGCTTTTGCAGATCTGCGGGCCTGAAATATGGAGTGCACAATAAAGCCACAACAACAACAATAGCAAATTCTGAAAAACAGGAGAGCAAATTCATTTTTGTGAGGAATTTCTAATAATATAAATTGCAAGAAAATATTTGAAAAAATTTCCCGACTGCCTTATTTGGGTTCCCATTTTGTAAAACATGACGGAGACCAGTAATTTGGGTTCCCATTTTCTAAAACATGACTGAGACCAGAAAATACAATTACTAAAAAGTGGTGTTTTGAAAAGAGTATTTAACTAAACAACTGAATAGATTTGGAGTCAAGTCAACATATTCTAAAGCAAGAAAGACATACTCTTTTGTGGATA
Source organism: Maea johnstoni (assembly GCA_963942565.1). Taxonomy (NCBI): domain Eukaryota; kingdom Metazoa; phylum Annelida; class Polychaeta; order Spionida; family Magelonidae; genus Maea; species Maea johnstoni. The sequence goes on along the minus strand of OZ012689.1, from coordinate 44,663,821 downwards.
ACTAGATATCTGAAGACATCAAAAACTATTAAATTAGGTTGGAATTACTTCTTGTTATGACACAGCAATCTGAAGACATGCTAGACCTAATAGGAAACTTGCAACAAGCAGGACAAATAGTTCGCCAATGAGGGGAAAACATGAAGGTTACTGGAAACAGGACATACCTATAAGGGCAACAAAGATGATATGTACCCCAAATGCTATTGATTATGCAACAGCATGGTACCAAAGACCTGTTCTCCAAATGAAACAGAAAATTGGAGGCGTTCCATTGAATGTTATCACCATATATCTTCTTGGCCAAAATCAGTTTCAACCATTATATAAAACCACTGCCACATTTTTGTAAAAAAATGTAAACATTTTCGAGAGATGAATATTTGAATTTGAAATCCTAGATAATGTTTTAACACGTATATTCACCAGTGGTCAGTTCAGAAACTTGGGTATAGATGGGGTATGTCATCAAAGAACTAAGAATCTGAGTTTCATCATGAGAGACACACTGGTGATCATGCCAAAAGAAATATCCAAATTAAGGATTTCAGCTTTTTTTTTTACTTATCTGTGTCTGGATGAAATATTCCCTTGGAACACCTCCATGTACAAGAAAACAAAGACAAGTGCAAAACTAAAGAACCTATTTAGGATATAATCAACAAAGGAAACAGAAATCAATAAAATTATAAGGTGAGATTTTCAGTAAAAATGTTAGACGTCAACATAGGACGATTGTGTGTCTATGAAAGAGTGGATATTATTTATTAGACTAAATGTTAAATGATTAGTACCAATGGGATATTAACTTTACCAGTCTCATATGAATGTTCACACAGAATATGTTACCTAGAATAGTATTGTGAATTCTTTAACTACCAACAATCAAGTGTTCCTGGGTAAAACATACATTTATAAAATTTTCAATTTCTCAATTAAGAGTCAGATTTTAAGGAAGGTCTTGTATATACATAAATCAATTTCATTCAAACAGGGAAGTTCCAAACATATTTGATTATAACTCCCTTCAGCAAGACAAACAATTATAGGAAGACTATTGATTACTAGAAATATATTCAACCTAAATGCTGTGAACAAAACAAAATAGTAATTACAACAAGCCAATATGAATCACCTGCAAAGAACCATTCAAGACATTATAGTACTTGGGGACTTCACATTCTCCACAGGATAAATGTACCAGGTGTTAATCATTCGTAATCTTGCTTCATGCCGCCATCACTCAAACACTGCAAAACTATGCATCGGAATTTGAATATCACTTCATTAATCATTACAATTTGCTTTAAGGCACAGCGCAAATCCAAATCTGGTTTTGAAGGCTTAGAACATTAAACAACATTAGGTGAGCAATATACAGACAAAGCAGGGAGGGGCACACTTAACAGTGAGGTTGGCATTGCTCAGCGACAGTGGTCAAGCGCTAGATGTTTCACAAATGGTGTGAAGGGAATGGAACTAAGGGGTGCTAACTTAGTGATTAATTTCTAGTGGATTTATACAGCCATGCTAATAACATGCGAAGTCCTACTTCTGGAGGTCAGCAGCAGGGGGCGCTGCAGCAGCAGCCGGCTGGGCAACTTCGGTCTCACCAGCAGGCTTGTCTCCCGTTTCACCTGGCATTCTAAATGGTTATAATAAACAAGGTGGGTATCAACAAATTTGCATGGGAAAAACAATCAACAGCACTACTAAAATAACAACTTAAGGCCCATAAAATCTGACATACGTTCTCATCTATACTTGAAAACAGAAACAGAGGTTTACTTTCAATCTTTAGACTTGTCAGTCCAGCACACTGCCTGCTTAAATACACTCTGCAGGTGACTGGTGATAGGTCCTGTCATATTTTGCCAGTTTGGTTACTTCAATAGTCAATAATGATCACTTGTATTGGAAAGGAAACCTCTGCAATAATTATCAGAATAGTTTTCAGTTCAAAACAGCAGATGGTTCTGTTTTCCTTACACACACTCTACACATCCTAAAAGAGAAACAACACATGAATACATCAACTATCAGCTATTTCCTATGAAAACTTGCTTATAACAGCATCAGGTTTTCCACATCCTGACACATTCAAGGATGTGATAATCAGTTTAATCAATTTCCACATATCACTCTTGTGCAGACTACACAGCGACCTGTAAGCCAGAACTTATTAATCCCAAACCCTCACCAATGTTTTTGGCGTAAAAATACCAACTTATACCTTGATCTACTAAACAAATCATAATCTCAAGAAAGGGTCTTAGTAATAAAAGGTTTAAATTCATCTAGTTGAACCACACAGGTGAGAACATCTATCATATAAACTTGGATGTCTGTTATTCACCTATCAAAACAAAGGTGTGCATCTTTATAAATATTTAGCACATGTAACTTACTGCCATAAGATAATAATATCAACAAAATACTCAAGTGATGCATTCGGTCAAATAAAGCAATAATAAACTTCCTTTAAGGAGCAGATTTAAATGCTTCTAGAAAGATCTATTATATCAAATCACAAGACACAAATATGTACAGTTAAGAGATAGGACATCAATAATTAGCAACCACATGAAATTATGCAAATGCAAATGGATAATGGACATAAATAAGTCAACCTTGGGATAGGTTACATTAAAAACCTTCAAATAGTGAGATACATCTTGTAAGCCTACTTCTGACAGCTGTATCTGGAGTTCGGTTTCAAAATTGAAATGAAGTTTAATGATCAACAATATAAGTTTAGAAATAGGAAAATTTCTCTTAACTTCACATTAATGACAGCAGAAAGAGACACTGTTCCCTGCAGGGGTTACTTTTCCAAAAAAGGTAAATTCACAGCGAAGCCAGCAGGGACTAGCTGACATGATATTAATAGTAAGGGTAGGCAGTGAGTGACAAGAGATTTCTGATACTGCTCATTTTCCAAATCACGCACTTCGAGCTAAAAAAATGCACTTTCATGGGGCCAAGTTACCGGGACCAATTGGACGTACAGTTGAAAAGATAGCATTCGATACGAACGTGATTAAAAATCGGTTGCCTGCTGTCGAGGAGAGTTGTATGAATCAGTTTTACATGGCCAATAAGTAAAGACAGACATGGACACAGTAGTAAACAAAGAGACATTTCTACTTATCAGAACAACGGAAGCAAGTCAAAGAGAGATTTTTTGATAAAACCGTTTATGCTCTACAGACAGATGAAAACTTTGACTTTTAAGAGTGGTCAGTTCAGTAGATGATGGCAGATATAAAACTCACTTTTCTGTTTCTCGTGATTGCCCTGCAACAAGATGGCGTAAAAAGGAAGTGGAATGACGTCACTTCCGAAAAGTGCGCGGAACTCTTCTGTGATGAAGGTGCAAAATATTATTTACAACATGGCCGCTTAACGACAGACGTTCCAATAAACAGCTGTAAATAAGGTATGTTTATTCATTTTCTGTTTGACGATGAATAAATATTTTTTTCCAAAATACTTCTAATATCTCTGCTCATCACCAGCGTTGATTTCAGAAAAGATAACTGGTGATCATCTATACTTTTTAGCAAAAGAAATTCGGTGGAATACAACATTCCAGAAAACCGATAAAAATATTTTTTACCAGAGAGTGTAGGGTGTTCAGACCTATAATGACCCTGAATAATCTAAGATTGGTGAATGTGTTTATCTGAATGGGGATTTTGTACTGAAAATAAAGGTCCAAACCCCATGATTCTAGCATATATAGAACCAAAGTTACACTTAAAACTGTGGACACGGGTCAGTGAATATCGTGGACGGGAAAATGGGCTAGTCATATACAATAAGGAACTGAGAAAGTGGTCATTTTGGGCCTAGTTTTAAGGAAAAATGACAAACAAATTGATTTATCTCATACATATTTTATAAAATACATATAAAACCATACATTTTCGGAAAGCTTGCAGGCTGACGAATATATTTCTTTTATCGGTCCGTCCAAAAATTCAAAATGGCCGCCAAGATGGCTGCCAAGATGGCCGCCGGCAAGGTCTAGAGCCTAGTATTTTTTCAAATTTCTTTTATTATTAATGCCAAAACATGACAAATACTACTTCTCTTTGCACAGTTGCTGCAAACATGACAATATTTCAGTCAGGCACTTTGATTAAACCATGTCAGCACTAAATTCACTCATTATTTATCCAAAATGGCTTCCAAATTCAAGATGGCCGACAGTTTCTCAGTAGTATCTATATGCACCAGAGAGATACATCCCCTTGATCCGCAACCCCATAGGCACAGCATGCTAGTACCTAGAGTGTGTGCGCCTCGAGTTACGCGCTGTAGGCTGGGGAAGTATTGGTGACGTGATTTTTTCAGAAAGAGGCTGGCAGGATGGTGGCTGGAAACCAGACAGGCGCAACTGGTTTCGCGGCAATTTCAGTCTGACCCAGGGCCTGTAACCCGAGCGGTTCCCGAAATAGATGGGCTCAGCAGGCAGCCAATCCTGGGGGTACACATGTTATCTATGACTCATAGAGAGGCAGCGATATTTGATGATGCATGCACAGTACCCACTCCCTGTCTACTACTCCCAGATATGCACCTACTAAGCCTTAGTACGATGTTTTTTCGCCTTAGTCTAAGGCGAAAAAACATCGTACAAGTCTGACTTTTTGATGTCAGTTAAAAGGGGAAAGATATACTCTTCTGTTTTACAAATGTCATAAACAATTGTGAACTTTGTTTTCATGGGGTCAGCAGTCTTTTCACTTATATTTTTAATCTCGGCTGGGAACCAATCAATCGAACCATTTTCTTCACATTTATGAAATACTCTTTTTCCGATTAACTCCTGAGGATTGCTCATGTAAAAGTTCAAACGAGATTTAGTTTGTTGAATTTTACACTTGATATCAGAATCTTTTAGCTTAAAAAGCATTTCACGTCTTTTATCTTGGATCTTTTCCTTCAATTCATCTTGGGAGCGATATGACAGTTTAGACTTGTCTTCAACAGTTTCTTTAACTTCGTTCAATTCCAAAACCTTCCTGAGGTTTTGTTTGAGACTCTCCAGTTCCAGCTTTTTGCGGTTTTGGGTTTCCTGAAAGAGTTTTCTATCCCCTTTAGCACAGAGCACTGTCTTATAGTACTTGAGCTGACAAAGAATGGCATTCCTTTGAATTCTTGGACTCATGTTGGCAAGTTTATCTTCAATTTCATGTACCGTCCATGGTCCACCATATTCAGTTATGTCTCTACTGAGCTTTAACTTGGTATTTAAAACTGTTGCTTCCTTTGTCTCTTTTCTTAGCTGTTTGTTTTGAAGCATATCTACCAACTGCTTTTGCAGTTCTTGCTTTCGTGCCATCTTTGCTCTAATAAATGCTGGACGTTTTTTTCTAGCATCATTTAAAACACTCTCTCGATCTTCTGAAGAAAGGCTTTCTAGATAGGACGAGGGTTTATTTTTCCACCACATCACAGTAGTTTCAAGATTGTCACTAGATATATAGGGCTTTTGACGCAACAACACATCTAATACTGCCATGTCACACTCGCCATCCTGATTTGTTTTCGGGACTGATTTGGCCATTTCTTGTATTCTGCTATTTGGAACCCAGTACTTCCCGCCAGGTAGTTGGGATGATGCTTGTCTTTGCACAACGATTACCATCTCGGCGCTTATCAGCTCTATTGCAAGCTGAGTTATAGCTTTATGTTCTGGACATTCATCTTCCTAGCTACCGAATAACCTGGCATTGACTTCAGAGTCTGCAATTGTATCATTATCTTTCTGGAACATGGGCCTTCTTTGCATTGCTGCAGATCCATCAGTGGACCAGTCGGAAAGTGTGGATGCCATAATCTGGATTTCCTCATTTAAGTCTAGTATGTTTCCGGACTCCTTTAACTTTCGCTCAAAAGGTTCCATTACCAATGTGTACAAGAGCCCCATGGCTCTGCAGCCAGCTTTGTATAAAACTTCTTTTATGTCAAACCTGACTGATTTGATTAGATTGTTCTCGTCAGGCATATCCTGCAGGAAATCAACCACGTCATCCCAGTGATAGTAAAGGGCTGCGGACTCGTAGAAAGCAATGTTCATTCTGTGACCATGATAGGTGACGAATTTGTTTTTCCTATTCCTCCCTTTGAGGAAAGTCTCCCAAAGGATTGGTTTTCCAGCTGCTTGTGATCCACGCCTAGTGAAAAGTTCAGAGGCTGTACGAGCAAGACGGTGTGTCCCAGACTCTTCAGAGCGCAAGCTATAGGGATTTGTCCCTTCAGCTACTGTCTCGTCCAAAGTGCGAAGTGCACGACTGGCTGCGGGATCCAAATTGATCAACAAATGCATTCTACAGGCAAAAGTGCCCATCTCTATTATCTCCAGCTTTCTACTCTCTGGTAGACTATCAAATCCCGGAATGACATTTGGAAGAAGTTTTTCTCTGGTTTGTTCAACCAAATGATTGAAGACTCCGTTCACTGCAGCCTGATCAGACAAAAGAGACTTGAAGCTGGTGATCAACTTGGCAACAATTGTTGTTTTCTCCTCTTGTGTATCAGCAAGCGATGCGGCCAGATTGTCTATCACTCTTTCAAACGATTTTAAGTATGTTTGTGCATCACTGCCTATCTCCTCCTGCAGACCTATTGTCACATTTTTCCCTGATTGAAGGGTAGCCTGAATGCCTTCGTAGTGCACATGTGCAAAAGTTGTTGCATCCTGACGTAAGGTTGACCCGGTATTGCCTTCAGGTTTAAAGTCTACTAACAACGCTTCGGCAGCCTGTTTGCATGCCACAATTTTGGCCTCCATCATTATAGTACTACTTAGGAGTGCCCGACTGGGTATTCTTTCAGGTACAGACCCAGTTAGATTTCTACACACTGTCTCAATCACCTTAGGTAACTTTCTCATAGAAACATTACCTTCCGTTAATAAGGTCATGCACACCTCCCTGATTTCATTCGTATACTGTCCATTCTCAAAGGTTTTAATTTGATTGTTTTCAGTGCACTCTATTACACCTTCCAGCTGCCTTACAGTTTTTTGCAAGTCAGTGATTTGACGTTCAGTATCACTTATTTTCTGATTATAATATTCTTGAGTTCTGTTTCTCTCTTCCTGGGTCTTTTCTACTGTTTGCCTTGCACGGGACAGCTGTTTTTGGAAATTATGTCTATCTGTCTTTAACATTTGAATTTTGGCCCTTGATTGCTCTTCCATGTCCGTCATGCTAAGAATGTCTTCATTATGTTTGTCTTCATTTAAAATGACTGTTTCCCAAAGTTTGTCATTTTCTTTGGTAAGGCTCACATTCTCTTTACGAACGTCTTGCATGTCATGTTTTAATCGTTTAACAGTTTGTTCTTTAGAATCAAGAGATCTTTTCCTCAACTTAGCCTTGGTCATTTTTTCCCGTAAGGTAGCTAGTTCAGCGGTATGCTTGTCAAGTTCATTGTTTTTTCTTTTCAGTTGATTTTCCATTGATTCCAGTTCCTGTCTCATTTCTGATCTTTCCTTTTGAACTTTCCGAGAACAATCCTTGTACTTAGATATTACTTCTTCACATACTTTCACAGCTATGTCAGCTTTTTCGGTCATCGCTTCAACTCTTATTTCAAGTTCGGTGTTTTCAGTTTCAGTTTCATTAAGTTTTTCCCTCAGAATCTTATTCTCCCTCACCACTGTCTGTGTTTCTTGGACCACCGATGCAATTTTCTGAGTTGATTTTGAATCAAGATCCATTGAGCTTTTAAGTGTTTTTTCAATCTTTCTTGCAGGGGGGCGGAAATCTTCATCTTGCCAAATTTTGTACTTTGGGAGGTCTTTGTGCTTGCTTAGTTTTCTTGATTTAATTATAGTGTCTCTCACTTTGCTATAGAGACTTGATGCATTACATCCTCCATATGCCTCAGGTAGTGTTGTCACCAGTTCATCCACAACTGCTTGCTCACTCCACTTATGAATTCTGATTTGTGTCTCGACCCATCCATTAGAGTGAAATTTCTCATTTGTAGTCTCAGCATTTTCTGCAACAGAAAAAATAGGTGTCTGATAAGTTCATTACATTTAATCAGGTGTAGTTTTATCTATCTTTATATTTCCAGTAACACTAGAAATACTGCAGGCAGTTTTGGATTGTAATTACATATGGACAAGACAGTAAGCCAGTACAGTGGAGGGGGGGGGGGGGGGGCTTGAATGACTAGATGCATAATTAGGGGAATGGACAAGAAACTATATCTAAAATCTCAACTAAATGTGAATATGCATGAAATTTATCCAAAGAAGAATTATCTTTTTCATCAGTTAACTCAATAGTCAAGATTTGCATATAGCCAGCTATCAATTCAATCAATTAAAACTTGTTCAGTCAGAATCCCTAAATACCCAACTCATCATAGTTATTAGCAGATACATTCTTTGTAAAATAAAATGTTATTGATATGTGTGAAAACATTCTACTTATTACCAGAAACAACTTTTATTTAAGATCTTTAACTAAATTTATCTTTCAGTAAAGAATCTATTATAAACTCCTTAATTTGTCAGACCTGGGCGCTTTGAAAATGAAAGGGTTAACTCAGATTTTAAATTTCAGAGAGTGACTAGATTATTTATGAACCACATTCAAATATAAATATTAAAAGAGAAGTGATTTTGTGACAAATAATCTCCCTAATAACCTTCATCATCATGATCAAGAATACTGAATAAAATTGTTTATAGCTGACATGAACTACAGTTAACTCAATACAATCAAGATTTGCATATAGCCAGCTATCAATTATTTCAGTCAGAAACCCTAAATACCCAACTCATATTACTTATTAGCAGATACATTCTTTATAAAAAATATGTAAATGATATGTGTGAAAACATTCTAATTGTTACCAGAAACAACTTTTATTTAATATCTTTAACTAAATTTACCTTTCAGTAAAGAATTAATTATAAATTCCTTGATTTGTCAGACCTGGGCGCTTTGGAAATGAAAGGGTTAACTGAGATTTTAAATTTCAGAAAGTAACTAGATTTTATATGAACCACATTCAAATATAAATATTAAAAAAGAAGTGATTTTGTGAGAAATAACCTCCCAATCCATGCCACATGCACTGATTTATGAATCACCTTTGCAGCTGAACTGATGCTGCAATGATTGTTTACATTAGCAACAAGCAAAATGACATGCAATTTTCAAAACGGCCAGGCTCCTCCAAATCTTGCTCTATCTGAATGAAATATATCTCAAAATGTTCCTAAGATGTAGTACAAATTAGATAACTTACCTAAAAATTGTTTGTATCCTGCATCTAACTCCAAATCTTGTGTTTTTTCCAAGAAAATGGCCGTACTATCAATTTTACTGGAGGCTGACATGTTTAGGACAAACCAGCATGTCTGCCAAGAACTTGGCTTGACCTAAACCCCAAAACAACAACTGTTTTCATTGGCTGGAACGTCCCCAAGCCTCCAATCATAGAGCATGTTACAGAGCGACCTAGGAATTTTCCATAAAAACAGAGGTCATGTGTACTTATGTATATAGGTCAGTACAGTTCTCTGTCTTTTCCAACTTTCCACTGCGAGCGCTGGAAAACGAAAAAGGCTACACATTTCATACTACACAGTCTTCTAGATAAATTAGTTGGCTATCTACACATATAAAAATTTTGAAAATCGGACCATCAGAAGTGATTTTACGGCAATTTTTGTTGGCTGGGGTCTGGTGTAGACTCATTTGTCACACACTTCCAGGGCAGCCGTGAACACCCTAGAGAGTGCCAGAGATATTTTAGTCATCATGCAACGTACTAGTCAATTGAAATCCTGCCTCTAATTGCCGATCGAGCAGGTAATATGATGCTGGCATGGCCAGGAAGCGAGCGCGAAGCTTCGGATGATTTCATTTTTGTTCTGACCATAAGATTAATTGCATACAATTACTACTATTTCAACCCGTCACAAATGACAAAATCATCATTTTGTAACAGATTCAAGAAAGCAATTAAAGGCTATTAGAAGTTAGAACGAATTGTGAGATTTTGAAATTTGAAACCTGGCAAGTCATTTATATTTGCCGTAAACATTGAGTCCATCACAGTGGCAACTTTTTCAGCTACTAAAGATGACATAAAACTTACTAAGATTTCAACCTTTCCCAGAATCTTCATTTTGCTACAGATTTAAAAGCAAATAAAATATTCAAAAGAGAAGCATGTAGAGGATATTGTGGTGATTCTAACGATCTACACCGCATTAAAATTGACCCACGGAAAGGCGTAGCTTAGGATGATTTCATTTCATACTGACCAAAAGATAGCATAGGTTGAGCGAAAAAAAATTGCATAAAAATTACAGCAATTTCAACCTGTCGCAAAATCGTTATTTCTCAACAGAGTTGAAAGCCAATTAAGAAGCATGTACAGGAAATTGTGACAGATCTAACGATTTAAATCACATTAAAATTGATTCACGGAAAGGCGTAGTTTCGGATGATTTTATTTCATACTGAACAAAAGATAGCATGGAGATTGAGCGAAAATAATTGGTATTAAAATTACGATTCCAACCTGTCGCAAAATCGTTATTACTCAACAGATTTATGAGCAAATTGATAAGCATGTAAATTAAATTGTTACCGTTTTGACGATTTAAACCGCATTAAAATTGACCCACAGAAAGGCGTTTCGGATGATTTCATTTCACACTGAACAAAAGATAGCATTGAGATTGAGCAAAAACAAATGGCATTTTAAAAGATTACAACGATTTCAGCCTGTCGCAAAATCTTCATTTCTCAACAGATTTGAAAGCCAATTACAAAGCATGTTGAGGAAATTGTGGCGGTTCTAACAATTTAATCTGTATTAAAATTGACCCACGTAAAGGCGTAGCTTCGGTTGATTAAATTTCATACTGACCAAAAGATAGCATTGAGATTGAGCGAAAAAAATTGGCATTAAAATTACTACGATTTCAACCTGTCGCAAAATCTTTATTTCGCAACATATTTAGGAGAGAATTAAACGGCAGGTAGAATTAGTTGTGGCGGTTCTGATGATCTAAACCGCAAGAAAATTGACCAACGGAAAGGCGAGTATTTATAAATCTATATTTACAGTGAACATATAGTCCACCACCGTCACCGTGTCAGCATAATCCTCGACGTCGCGTGAGCAGTGATGTGTTACTTTGTTGCGTAGTTGCGCGTGATGCCTGATCGAAACGCTATTTTGATTCAATTCGAAGGGAACAGCCCATACTTATTACGTGACAAAGCAATGCTCGAAATATGAAAAGATCTGGCGGTAAAACATGCCCTTAAAGCAAAGGGTGATGTCCATTTCCCAGACTTCCCTTCAGACTTCAGAAGCTTGCGCCTGCGTGACCGGATGTACCACAATGGTACGTCACATCCGGTCGTTCAGCGGTCCCTCAAAACTTTTCTGGTCCACATACAGATTAGATATATACATTGTATATACATTATATATACATTGTATCTACATATGTGTACGTACACCTACGTTACATGAATGCTCGCTTGCGCTAGCTGCACTTCGTGCAGCAGCGCTGGCGCGCTCGCTATTACCCGAGGGAAGGGGCAAAACCAATTAGTGAGCACACATCCCTGCGCCTGGCCAGATCATGGCAGATGTTGAACCAATGACCTGAGATTAAAATGGCCTTCCCAGCTTGTGACCTTATGAATATCTGCTTATGGTGATAATCATAATGGCATAAAGCAGGGGATGTGAGTGTCGATATTAAATAACAGAATTGGAAGAACCATATTGGGTAAAAAGAAAATTGTTGAATGTGTGAGGGTGGTAATATGGAGGTTTTTGGAGGATGAGGAACATGGAGTGCGAGGGGATGATGGACATAAGGGATAAGATGTTATGATATGAAGAGACTTTGGAGGAAGGGGAGGGATGGGGATGGTGGGAAGCATTAGAGGATAAAAACAGTTTCTTCTATTAACATGATTCATTGGATCACCCTGCATACTGTGCATAGAGCTGGCATCAATTGTTGGACAGGCAATAGAGATTGACGATGAAACTTGTTAAGGGATGAAAAAATGAATAGGTATTAAAGTTTGAAAGAAACACACAAAAAACAGTCACACTCATATCCTACTGTGTTCTATCGTATAATTCTGATTTTTATTCCACCAAAATTGTTGGATATTTTTATGGCTCAAATGAAAAGTTGAGGAACAAGAAACCCTCTGGAAGAGAACAGATATTTACTTTGTACGCATGCACACTGCATCTTCCTGACGCTTGTTTCATCCGATTTTTAATGAGATAGAAGCCAGCTCATGTAACTGGAAGTACATCTTTTACAATCAACAGTTCAACACTAATTGTCATTAATGAAAGAAAAATGACAAAACTCTAATGCATGCTTGGTCTTGAACCAGCTTGGTTGCAAGTAGGATTTGTTGTGACCCGTGTGCGTTTCCTTGGGTATGAGTTGATCTGTCCCCTATGTAAGCGGGTGCCAGGTGGTCATTCTGATGATTTTCAATGCACATAATTCCCAATGTATGCCAATCCTCAAGCCATTGAACAATTGTACTGTTATGTTTGTTTTTTACAGATTTTCTAGTGAACAGATATAAGAAAAATGCCCACAGCGGGGGCAGTTTGTCCCCCTGTTGTTACCCCTCTGCGGGCTCCTGTACCAGGGAAACCAACCACACATGTTGATTCTGCTACCTACATCGAATTGACCTCAGGTATGCTATGATTTCTATCAAGTACAATACGGAACATTTATTTCTATAACTCAATCCAATTATTTGTTATACATTTACCCCCTCACATACTGAGGGTTTCCTTTGAAAATGCTGTATAGACCTATGAAATATTTGTATTCAACTCAGAAATAAAACAAGAATTCACAGAATATAAACACACTAAGCATTCTCAGTAAATTTCTTATTATATTCATGGTTTAACAATATTCTATACTCAGTCAGTTTTCAGGGATTGACTTAAGAAAAACTTTCTGGTCAGTTTTTCGTGCGATCTCATATGATAAATGATAGTCAGTCTTGGGTTGCCCGGACAAATTTCAGGGCGTGAATACCGCCCGGACACCCACTTAAGTCAAACCCTGGTTTTAAACAAACAGGTCACTTTGAGCACTGCAGGAAACAATTGGTTAGACTTACCTGTATTGTTTGAGCTTATTAGTTTTCTCCTTTGTGAGAAAAAAATCAACAGTTGAATGATACATCTCAAGCAGTTCACATAGGGCCGTATGCACCAACCACACTTTAACCCCACTTTAGCCTTAAGTGCACTTCAACCCCACTTTTCCCATGCACCAACCCCACTTACGAAAGTCCACTTTCCAAAGTGCACTTACGAAAGTCCACTTTCCAAAGTGCACTTACGAAAGTCCACTTTGGCCATGCACCAAGACCACTCTCAAATTAGGTCACTTTCCATTTCCTCCACATGTGACTGGTTCTTTTGTTCTGGAGAGAGGGCTTTAAGGGAGGTATGGGGCTCCCTCAAAGCCCACTCTCCTCTTACTTTTCCTCCTTTTATGGCATAAATCATTTCTCAGACAGTTAATATTAGGAACTTATGAAGCACTGAAATGCACAATGCCTTGACAGCTTAAATTATTAAGTGAAATTTGCATTGAGGTAAATATATTTTTGTAGTACCCTATGATTTGAAAACCTATTCTGTGTGAAAATTTTACTCCTAAACTATGTTGCCCAATTATGTTGCCCATATTTCAATTTCCATATTATGTAAAACTTTCATGAAGGTTATTTCCAGCAAAACAAAGCAGTGTCAAAAATATCATGCCACATGACATTGATTGATAAATCAAATAGAATCTAGAAAAAAAGGATAATTATATTCTTTGATGTGATACAAACAAATATTCATTTTTTATTTGCTCTGTTTGTGCTTGAACAAGCTCAATTAGGGCTTCAAGAAGTTTTATTTGAAAATGTGATCAAAGATTCAATTGAATCATAGAGCATGCTTTGAAATAAATACTTATTATAGTGTTTAATTTAGTTATACCTCTCTCACTCATTCCCTTTGCTATAAACATATATGTACCTTTAGGATTTCCCATAGTTTTCAACTTGGGTCTTTTGCATTAAACAGTTCCAGGCAAACAAGGGATTTTTTCATTTATTCCCAATCCATGATTTATTCTCTCTATTTGTATTTCAGATTTATCACATAATGTTCTCTCCTGCGTAGACAGACACCCAACCCCCCAAAAGCTTTTAAAAAAGGTCCCTTGGCCCATCAGCAATAGAATCTTAACCTATATTTTCAGTTTTGTCTACCTTGGAGCTATACATTTATTGAGGTGAACTTGAACTTTTTATATAAAAAAAGAATAAACATTTATTTTGCCAAGGAAATTGAAAAAGTCTGCAACAACTGTTTAATGAGGGAAGCTGATAGACACATGATCTAAATACTTTTAAAGATCATCTATGCCTAGTAGTCTGGGAAAAAATCTTCAAAAAAGTCAATTAAGTTATAATCAGAATAAACAAAAATGCCCTCACATAAATATATTTTAAAAAGTGTTTGGAAATGTTTGTTGTGATGAGTAAGTGAACTTTTTCAATTGCAAAACATAGAAAAAAATGTTTTTAGGCCATATTGCTGCAAATTTGCCAAACTATGATGTTTTTAGGCCATATTGCTGCAAATTTGCCAAACTATGATGCGAAAAAAATTTACAACATTATTTTCCTTTTTTTCCCATTCATTTAACACCCTGAGTCTATCAATACTCCATCTTAATGCACAAAGTTCAAAATGGAAAAGTTTATACAAAATTTCAAGAATGAACAGTTTTTCACTAATCTGAAGCCCCCCCCCCCCCCCCCCCCCCCCCCCGCTCCCCCTTCACTATAAATGTTTTTGGTACCTTATAATCTATTAATGTGCTAGTAATATCAAACTTAGAGAGGGGGATGCAGTACCATTACCCTATAGTATTATTTCCTTTGGCCATGCCTAGTGCAAATAGTGCTTGACCCAATAATACTGGGCAGTCACATGACCGACCTTGTTACTATTCCTGACCACATGCAGCTGCTTGAAGCTCACTCTCGAGAGTGGGCTTTGAGGTGGGTTCATGCATACCAAAACCGGACACTCACCAAAGTGAACTTGCGAAAGTAGACTTTAGGGAAAAGTGAAAGTAAAGTGGGAGTGGGGTTGGTGCATACGGCCCATAGACTGCCACATGAAAATATTTTCATGATAAAGAAGCAATTATTCTAGAAATAGTTGAGTGAAAGTTCTTTCTGTGGTGAGTTTAACAATCTCTCTCCAAATGTTCTCAAATATATTACTTAAATTGATTAGGTTGAAAATCACAAAAGATGTATAGTGTTCTGTTATGTCTAGTAAATTTCAGTATCTACCAGTTGCTATAGTTTTGTTTATCTAGCCAGATCTTTATTTGGACTATTATAATTCATTAAAAAAAAATTTCACCTCTTTAGATACACCTGGAGCAAAGATTTACTTTAGCACTGATGGCACCAAACCCAACCCATTTCAACTGAAGGTTTCAGGGCGGGAATGTACTTTTAAGTACAAAGCACCATTTACACTCAAACCTGGAAAGAGAACAATTAAATGCATAGCTGTCAGCAGGTAGGTTTTTCTTTTGTTTTGTTCTTCATCATTTTAAGTTAAATTATTTTAAACAACTTACTGATCAAAATGAAGCAAGATAGAAACTGGAGACATAAAAGAAACTGTGTCTCCATACTGGTATGTAGAGAAACCTTAGCCCTCCTAATGCTGTACATTTATACAGCAGTCAAGCCAATCTCATGGCGATTCAGTAGATACTAGATCTTTTTATATTTGGATGACCTTTTCTTGCTTATGATTGCCTATACTTGTATCCATTGTGGTATGATTCTCAATATAATTCTGCCTACAATTTCTTGCATTATGATATGTGACTTCAGAGATGGCCTTCAGGAGAGCCTGGTTGTCAGCAGGCAGCTGAGAGTTCATGTTTACTTGTGTTATAATCCACTCTACTTGTGTGGCTTCAGAGATGGCCTTCAGGAGAGCCTGGTTGTCAGCAGGCAGCTGAGAGTTCATGTTTACTTGTGTTATAATCCACTCTACTTGTGTGGCTTCAGAGATGGC
The DNA here is from genome assembly GCA_963942565.1 of Maea johnstoni. Taxonomy (NCBI): domain Eukaryota; kingdom Metazoa; phylum Annelida; class Polychaeta; order Spionida; family Magelonidae; genus Maea; species Maea johnstoni. The sequence continues at coordinate 44,647,645 of OZ012689.1, read as the reverse complement.
CTTCAGGAGAGCCTGGTTGTCAGCAGGCAGCTGTGAGTTCATGTTTACTTGTGTTATAACTTATAATCCACTCTACTTGTGTGGCTTCAGAGATGGCCTTCAGGAGAGCCTGGTTGTCAGCAGGCAGCTGTGAGTTCATGTTTACTTGTGTTATAACTTATAATCCACTCTACTTGTGTGGCTTCAGAGGTGGCCTTCAGGAGAGCCTGGTTGTCAGCAGGCAGCTGAGAGTTCATGTTTACTTGTGTTATTACTTATAATCCACTCTACTTGTGTGGCTTCAGAGATGGCCTTCAGGAGAGCCTGGTTGTCAGCAGGCAGCTGAGAGTTCATGTTTACTTGTGTTATAATCCACTCTACTTGTGTGGCTTCAGAGATGGCCTTCAGGAGAGCCTGGTTGTCAGCAGGCAGCTGAGAGTTCATGTTTACTTGTGTTATAATCCACTCTACTTGTGTGGCTTCAGAGATGTCCTTCAGGAGAGCCTGGTTGTCAGCAGGCAGCTGAGAGTTCATGTTTACTTGTGTTATTACTTATAATCCACTCTACTTGTGTGGCTTCAGAGATGGCCTTCAGGAGAGCCTGGTTGTCAGCAGGCAGCTGAGAGTTCATGTTTACTTGTGTTATAATCCACTCTACTTGTGTGGCTTCAGAGATGGCCTTCAGGAGAGTCTGGTTGTCAGCAGGCAGCTGTGAGTTCATGTTTACTTGTGTTTAGTGCTCGGAATCGTTGAAAATATCATGGTCGAGTAATCGGCAGAAGCTGCCGACCGATACTCGACCATGGTCGACCATGTCGGGACAATTCAGGAGCGGCGCCGGTCCCCCAGAAGTAATAGAATAAGTACCTGCGCAGTGCGCAATTAGCCATGTTGTTTACAACGCCGAGCGCTGCGTAGATGTAGGTGAGGAAACAACAGCAACAACATAAAGGTAAGTTTATTTTCATTTCATGGTAGATATTTCGATAGGTAGGAAGGTTGGCCGCGTGGTAAGTTACTTTCATTGTGTAATATTTTTGTACTTTTGACAGACTAACGAGAATTCATTATACTCGTTTTCGGTCGACCATTCCTTGGCATGGTCGACCGTGGGTCGAGCATGGCGTGACGACCGAATGCTCGACCATACAAGTAATCGTTCGAGCACTACTTGTGTTATAACTTATAATCCACTCTACTTGTGTGGCTTCAGAGATGGCCTTCAGGAGAGCCTGGTTGTCAGCAGGCAGCTAAGAGTTCATGTTTACTTGTGTTATAATCCACTCTACTTGTGTGACTTCAGAGATGGCCTTCAGGAGAGTCTGGTTGTCAGCAGGCAGCTGAGAGTTCATGTTTACTTGTGTTATAATCCACTCTACTTGTGTGGCTTCAGAGATGGCCTTCAGGAGAGCCTGGTTGTCAGCAGGCAGCTGAGAGTTCATGTTTACTTGTGTTATAATCCACTCTACTTGTGTGGCTTCAGAGATGGCCTTCAGGAGAGCCTGGTTGTCAGCAGGCAGCTGAGAGTTCATGTTTACTTGTGTTATAATCCACTCTACTTGTGTGGCTTCAGAGATGGCCTTCAGGAGAGCCTGGTTGTCAGCAGGCAGCTGAGAGTTCATGTTTACTTGTGTTATAATCCACTCTACTTGTGTGGCTTCAGAGATGGCCTTCAGGAGAGCCTGGTTGTCAGCAGGCAGCAGAGAGTTCATGTTTACTTGTGTTATAACTTATAATCCACTCTACTTGTGTGGCTTCAGAGATGGCCTTCAGGAGAGTCTGGTTGTCAGCAGGCAGCTGAGAGTTCATGTTTACTTGTGTTATAACTTATAATCCACTCTACTTGTGTGGCTTCAGAGATGGCCTTCAGGAGAGTCTGGTTGTCAGCAGGCAGCAGAGAGTTCATGTTTACTTGTGTTATAACTTATAATCCACTCTACTTGTGTGGCTTCAGAGATGGCCTTCAGGAGAGCCTGGTTGTCAGCAGGCAGCTGAGAGTTCATGTTTACTTGTGTTATAATCCACTCTACTTATGTGGCTTCAGAGATGGCCTTCAGGAGAGCCTGGTTGTCAGCAGGCAGCTGAGAGTTCATGTTTACTTGTGTTATAATCCACTCTACTTGTGTGGCTTCAGAGATGGCCTTCAGGAGAGCCTTGTTGTCAGCAGGCAGCTGAGAGTTCATGTTTACTTGTGTTATAATCCACTCTACTTGTGTGACTTCAGAGATGGCCTTCAGGAGAGCCTTGTTGTCAGCAGGTAGCTGAGAGTTCATGTTTACTTGTGTTATAATCCACTCTACTTGTGTGGCTTCAGAGATGGCCTTCAGGAGAGCCTTGTTGTCAGCAGGTAGCTGAGAGTTCATGTTTACTTGTGTTATAATCCACTCTACTTGTGTGACTTCAGAGATGGCCTTCAGGAGAGCCTTGTTGTCAGCAGGTAACTGAAAGTTCATGTTTACTTGTGTTATAATCCACTCTACTTGTGTGGCTTCAGAGATGGCCTTCAGGAGAGCCTGGTTGTCAGCAGGCAGCTGAGAGTTCATGTTTACTTGTGTTATAATCCACTCTACTTGTGTGGCTTCAGAGATGGCCTTCAGGAGAGTCTGGTTGTCATCAGGCAGCTGAGAGTTCATGTTTACTTGTGTTATAACTTATAATCCACTCTACTTGTGTGACTTCAGAGATGGCCTTCAGGAGAGCCTGGTTGTCAGCAGGCAGCTGTGAGTTCATGTTTACTTGTGTTATAATCCACTCTACTTGTGTGGCTTCAGAGATGGCCTTCAGGAGAGCCTGGTTGTCAGCAGGCAGCTGAGAGTTCATGTTAAACTTGTGTTATAATCCACTCTACTTGTGTGGCTTCAGAGATGGCCTTCAGGAGAGCCTGGTTGTCAGCAGGTAGCTAAGAGTTCATGTTTACTTGTGTTATAATCCACTCTACTTGTGTGGCTTCAGAGATGGCCTTCAGGAGAGCCTGGTTGTCAGCAGGCAGCTGAGAGTTCATGTTAAACTTGTGTTATAATCCACTCTACTTGTGTGGCTTCAGAGATGGCCTTCAGGAGAGCCTGGTTGTCAGCAGGCAGCTGAGAGTTCATGTTTACTTGTGTTATAATCCACTCTACTTGTGTGGCTTCAGAGATGGCCTTCAGGAGAGCCTGGTTGTCAGCAGGCAGCTGAGAGTTCATGTTTACTTGTGTTATAATCCACTCTACTTTTGTGGCTTCAGAGATGGCCTTCAGGAGAGCCTGGTTGTCAGCAGGCAGCTGAGAGTTCATGTTTACTTGTGTTATAATCCACTCTACTTGTGTGGCTTCAGAGATGGCCTTCAGGAGAGTCTGGTTGTCATCAGGCAGCTGAGAGTTCATGTTTACTTGTGTTATAACTTATAATCCACTCTACTTGTGTGACTTCAGAGATGGCCTTCAGGAGAGCCTGGTTGTCAGCAGGCAGCTGTGAGTTCATGTTTACTTGTGTTATAATCCACTCTACTTGTGTGACTTCAGAGATGGCCTTCAGGAGAGCCTTGTTGTCAGCAGGTAGCTAAGAGTTCATGTTTACTTGTGTTATAATCCACTCTACTTGTGTGGCTTCAGAGATGGCCTTCAGGAGAGCCTGGTTGTCAGCAGGCAGCTGAGAGTTCATGTTAAACTTGTGTTATAATCCACTCTACATGTGTGGCTTCAGAGATGGCCTTCAGGAGAGCCTGGTTGTCAGCAGGCAGCTGAGAGTTCATGTTTACTTGTGTTATAATCCACTCTACTTGTGTGGCTTCAGAGATGGCCTTCAGGAGAGCCTGGTTGTCAGCAGGCAGCTGAGAGTTCATGTTTACTTGTGTTATAATCCACTCTACTTGTGTGGCTTCAGAGATGGCCTTCAGGAGAGCCTGGTTGTCAGCAGGCAGCTAAGAGTTCATGTTTACTTGTGTTATAATCCACTCTACTTGTGTGGCTTCAGAGGTGGCCTTCAGGAGAGCCTGGTTGTCAGCAGGCAGCTGAGAGTTCATGTTAAACTTGTGTTATAATCCACTCTACTTGTGTGGCTTCAGAGATGGCCTTCAGGAGAGCCTGGTTGTCAGCAGGCAGCTAAGAGTTCATGTTTACTTGTGTTATAATCCACTCTACTTGTGTGGCTTCAGAGATGGCCTTCAGGAGAGCCTGGTTGTCAGCAGGCAGCTGAGAGTTCATGTTTACTTGTGTTATAATCCACTCTACTTGTGTGGCTTCAGAGATGGCCTTCAGGAGAGCCTGGTTGTCAGCAGGCAGCTGAGAGTTCATGTTTACTTGTGTTATAATCCACTCTACTTGTGTGGCTTCAGAGATGGCCTTCAGGAGAGCCTGGTTGTCAGCAGGCAGCTGAGAGTTCATGTTTACTTGTGTTATAATCCACTCTACTTGTGTGGCTTCAGAGATGGCCTTCAGGAGAGCCTGGTTGTCAGCAGGCAGCTGAGAGTTCATGTTTACTTGTGTTATAATCCACTCTACTTGTGTGGCTTCAGAGATGGCCTTCAGGAGAGCCTTGTTGTCAGCAGGCAGCTGAGAGTTCATGTTTACTTGTGTTATAATCCACTCTACTTGTGTGGCTTCAGAGATGGCCTTCAGGAGAGCCTTGTTGTCAGCAGGCAGCTGAGAGTTCATGTTTACTTGTGTTATAATCCACTCTACTTGTGTGGCTTCAGAGATGGCCTTCAGGAGAGCCTGGTTGTCAGCAGGCAGCTGAGAGTTCATGTTTACTTGTGTTATAATCCACTCTACTTGTGTGGCTTCAGAGATGGCCTTCAGGAGAGTCTGGTTGTCAGCAGGCAGCTGAAAGTGGAGGATATCTTGGAGAAAGAAGAGGCCAGTGTCACCACCTATGATGACAGCAGCAGCATCTACAGCTTCCTCACTGAAGAAGAAATCCAACCGCCTCCGAAACCCAAACGACACACCAAGGTGAGCCTTGCTACACGTATGCTTTGGGACCTTTTATGAGCAGTGTTGCTAAATGTTTTAAGATTAAAGTCACAAAATCTTTATAGGAGAGTTTTTGGTTGGATATTAGGTCAACAATTCTCCTTCAACTACTTGGTCAAAAAGATATCATCAATACAGTAAGGTTGCTTTGGGCCAGTATATGCCTGAATGGGTCAACTGTGATTGATGATCTTTTATACCACATTGTAGTATGACTGACTCCTGTGTTCGAGCCACAACATGTTGGTCAACCTATTGCACCTGTGGTCAGCCAATCAGAATTTAGTTTACAAACCATTCATGAGAGTCATTAGCCAAAAGTCCTAGTATGGATTTATGGTCTAAAAGATGAGTTTCATAGCCCTCCAAATTCCAATGTATACTATTATAAATCTGTATCAATTAACTTGTTGGGGTTGGGCCATTTCCGACTATGCAGTGCCACTAGAGCAATATAATCATTGTTATTCTTTGGGGGAACCTGGTTAATGATGTCTTTCAAATTGCCTTTGAAAATTATGTCTTAGTTTCAAAAATATTAGAAGAAAAGCTGTCTCATTGCTGAAAATACAACTATCAGCCTAAGCTACCTTAGATATTTTGGAATTTACAATCAATTTCATGAATACAATCTTAGGGTTGAGTCTCTGTTGAATCCCTTTTATCAGGTTGGCCTTGTTACTTTACAAATGTGTGGCACTATGAAGGGTAGTGTATTGTACTTTTGCAATCTAAAGACTTTTCAGGATTTTTTGTAAAGATAAGAAAAGATTTCTCCTGGTTCCTACCTTTTTATACACTGACTAATATTGTTCCCTGGCACTTCTCAAATTTGTTGTCATTTTTAATATGCTTTATATGAATCATTGAATGGGATATAATTACATATTTATGTTTGTATTTATGAACACCTTCAAAGGGCTGTGATGATGAGATGTTGGTAAGCATATATGTCACTCAGTAATGTTTTATTTATTTCCTAGGCTTGCTACACCAGTACTTTGCTTTATGTTTAAGTGTTTTGTTATTATTATAGGTAGGGGAGAGGTGGCCAGAAGAGCTATCAGTACTTGGGTAGCCTTTATTCTTTCTGTCAGCAGTCAACTGTTCAATTCAATTGTGATTTTGATGTAGCTGGGCACATTTACAAACAAAGTACTTGTAATGACCAGGGTCTTAGCCAGCAGGGAGTCTGGGTGTCATTTGGGCCCTTAAAACTTCATAAATCACACAGTAGAAGACCAATTTTTTGTGTAGAATGTCTGTAAAATGTCATTTTCTTGCAAATAATTAAACATTTCCACCTTATGTGAATATCTTGATATTGCATAGGTAAATTATACCTTTTCCTAATGGGTAATTACATGTTCACGGTTGTTATCTGAATGTATTAATGTGATCCCTTTGAAAAATACAATGTCCGAAAATCTTATAATTGCCCATTTCGGGCAAACTGTTTTGGAATCCTGGCTGAAGACCATTTGCTCTCGATCTGCATCTTTTGCAATCAGTGTTTACCCTTCCATGTTAAGGGAATTTGGTGTATATTTCTCGCCAATTTACACAAGTGTAACCAACACCATACTGCATAGGGATGCTGTTGGGAAAATTGGTTCCTTAATACAAAGTCATGGGATACAAAAGCATTCACATCAAGGATTGTAGTCTATCACATATTGACTTATTTTGATAACGCAGCAACAAGGTCTTAGCCAGCAAGACTATTTGGTGTCATTTAGACATCCCTACCCTCAAGAATCACACCTCAGGTCACCAAACATTTTGGGGGAAGAATTTATAAAGAATAACATTTTCAAGCAAATCATTGAATATTTCAACCCCAAAGTAATTCCTCCTACATTATATAATCATAAGGATACCATACCTTTTCCTAGGAAGTGAATACATGTTATGGTTGTTATCTGAATATTTTGTTGTCTCTTTTGAAAAGTTAAGGACAACCTAAAATGTTATAATTGCAAATTTTGGACAGCCAGTTTCTAAATCCTGTCTAAGACTCAAGGCAAGAAATATTTTGATTGATACCCATTCCTTTTTGGTTTAACAATCCTTATTCAATTCATACTTTTCAGTGTTTCTCTATTTGATGAGTCTATGTTCATCTTTGTTATACCATAGGTGGTAACATTTCACTTAGATGCAAATTGTTTATCAGATAAAGCATACTTTATTCCAGCAAGAGATAGCTGCACTTTTTGTAGTCTTTTATATATTTTATTTTTGATCTGCATAATAAGTACTCAATCACTTTTGTTTATAGTAAGCATTTTTCACATTTGAATATTCATTATTATAGATACAATTACTGTAAATACTTGATATAAGAGTTAGATAATCTAACTTCAATAATCAAATTGTAACCGGATCGGCATGTTGTTTTATGTGGTTCTCAGATTGAAGGTGACCTTGTAACAATAGTGGACACATTTTAAACTATGACAAGTTTCTGAGATTACCGTGCTTCTGCGAATCAACACAACAAGTTCAATATAGACAAACATTTTGCATGTGTTCAAATCACTGGAATAGCAAGCAGGAACAGATTCAAAGTATGATCATCCATTTGTTTAGGGTCTTCATAAGTTTAAGGTTTTGTTTAGAAGTTGAAAGGACAGAAATTCATGGCGTTTCCTCTGCTGGCACTCATTTTTCAATACAAAAAAGAATTGTGCTTACAAGGCTTTCAAGATCTGAGGTATTATCTTAATATTTGGAACACATCCAGCCCTCATTTGTGAAATGCCAATGACTGAGGGTTAGTTGGTGGTTTTATACAGGTACATTCCAAATTCTACAATTCCAAATGTATTGTGACCTCTCTGTTTCAGAGCACTATACCAGCAGCAAGGAAGTCTGCAGCCTTCAACAGACCTAAAGGGAAATACCCTACTGCGTCACCTCAGAAAACCACTGTCGAAGCTTGGGTCAGTGAAGCCATTCACAATGGGGTCAATGGGACAGCTCCTGCTCCTGCTTGTGGTAAGTTTACTTAGAGGTATGTTCCTGTATTTGACAAGCTGACAGTGGCATCTATAACTTAAAATCCATTTAAATTCATTTGAAATATACCCCCACAATAAGAATTCCATTAAACTTTGTCATGCCATCCATATTGGTGGCTAATGATGTTATCAGCAAACGGAAGTGCCACTTTGGCACTGGTCACCTATATCGACAGCAGGACTGGTGACCCCCCACCCTTTTTTATTTTAGATATTCAAAGGGGACCTGACAATGAAAGCATATGCAAGGTTTGATGAAATTCTTATAGCTGGGTATTTTTTAAATGGACTTTCAATTTTAGACGTGAAATTTGCGAATTGATTTAGTCCAACTTTAGCGCCCCCTATATGTACAGGATGACTGTTGACCCCCCTTTTTTATTTCGAATTTCCGAAGGGGATCTGAAAAGGATAGCTTATGCAAAGTTTCATGGAATTCTGTGGGGTATATTTCAAATAAATTTAAATGAATTTAAAGTTTTAGATGCCACTGTCAGCTGGAATACTCGAACATGCCTTTAACCCATTTAATCTCTAGGTTTTTAGCCAGGTATTGACTTAAAATAAATATTTCATTTTGCCTCATGCTGTACATAATGATAGTGTGAAAAATGTTATTATGAAACGTTCCTATCAGATCAATTTTCCACTTTATGCTCAACATACACATGCATTTGCACTGTTAATTTTTCATTTCAGATGCCCAAGTTAATATCCCAGAGGGTCCATTCAACCCCACAAACTACTCCGGAACCCAGATCAACGTCTGGGGTGCTGCCCCAGGGAATGTACCGTGGCAGCCGCCACCCCCAACCTACCCTCCATACCACCCGAACACTGGCTACATGACAGAGAACATGATCAGGGTACGTACTGTAACATACAATATATACTACCCCCAACCTACCCTCCATACCACCCGAACACTGGCTACATGACAGAGAACATGATCAGGGTACGTACTGTAACATACAATATATACTACCCCCAACCTACCCTCCATACCACCCGAACACTGGCTACATGACAGAGAACATGATCAGGGTACGTACTGTAACATACAACATATACTACCCCCAACCTACCCTCCATACCACCCGAACACTGGCTACATGACAGAGAACATGATCAGGGTACGTACTGTAACATACAATATATACTACCCCCAACCTACCCTCCATACCACCCGAACACTGGCTACATGACAGAGAACATGATCAGGGTACGTACTGTAACATACAATATATACTACCCCCAACCTACCCTCCATACCACCCGAACACTGGCTACATGACAGAGAACATGATCAGGGTACGTACTGTAACATACAATATATACTACCCCCAACCTACCCTCCATACCACCCGAACACTGGCTACATGACAGAGAACATGATCAGGGTACGTACTGTAACATACAACATATACTACCCCCAACCTACCCTCCATACCACCCAAACACTGGCTACATGACAGAGAACATGATCAGGGTACGTACTGTAACATACAATATATACTACCCCCAACCTACCCTCCATACCACCCGAACACTGGCTACATGACAGAGAACATGATCAGGGTACGTACTGTAACATACAATATATACTACCCCCAACCTACCCTCCATACCACCCGAACACTGGCTACATGACAGAGAACATGATCAGGGTACGTACTGTAACATACAATATATACTACCCCCAACCTACCCTCCATACCACCCGAACACTGGCTACATGACAGAGAACATGATCAGGGTACGTACTGTAACATACAATATATACTACCCCCAACCTACCCTCCATACCACCCGAACACTGGCTACATGACAGAGAACATGATCAGGGTACGTACTGTAACATACAATATATACTACCCCCAACCTACCCTCCATACCACCCGAACACTGGCTACATGACAGAGAACATGATCAGGGTACGTACTGTAACATACAATATATACTACCCCCAACCTACCCTCCATACCACCCGAACACTGGCTACATGACAGAGAACATGATCAGGGTACGTACTGTAACATACAATATATACTACCCCCAACCTACCCTCCATACCACCCGAACACTGGCTACATGACAGAGAACATGATCAGGGTACGTACTGTAACATACAATATATACTACCCCCAACCTACCCTCCATACCACCCAAACACTGGCTACATGACAGAGAACATGATCAGGGTACGTACTGTAACATACAATATATACTAGATAACATGACTGCAGTGGACCTTTATTGTTTAATACATTATGCTCACAGCGGTCAACAGCAGCCTTACAATTTTGATGAAATTTTTTGATGGAGAAATTATTAGCAGCCAGCTAAATAGGTTTAGACCTTTAGTTTTTATTACATTTTTACTTTTCTGTTTTTGATTATCAAAAAAGCCTGATGACATTTTGAAAAAAAAATACTTTTCTCTGTTTTATTGCTTTTTTATTCATCTTATTGCTTCTCTTTTATATTCTCTATCTGTCACAGAATTTGCAGCCGAAGCCGCAGCAGGGGCCGCAGATGACGGTGGCGGACATCAAGAAGGCGATGGAGGAGGTCCAGGCCCAGCAGCCCCCGATGATCATGGAAGCCCCGCCCCCTGTCGAGATCCCCGTGGAGGTGGAGCCAAAACTAAACCAGTACAGCCCCGCAAATGGTACTTCATTATCTCTATTATTGTTATTGTTATTATTTTTAGAGGTTGTTGTACAAACAACAACCTATATTCAGTTCGCTTTTGTTGTCTTGCATTCCCGGGGGGGGTCCTGGGAGCTGGTTGATGCATTTTCCCTATGTTGTCTTACATGGCATTTTTGGAAAATTCTAGGCGAATGATCTGGAGAGTGGGGTGTGGTGGGGTCGTTTTGTTTAATGTTTCTGTTAGAGTTGGGTGTGTAGTTTATAGAGTTTGTTTCATTGTTTCTGTGGGTTGCCTAGTTTTTTTTTGGTGGATTTTTACGTGTTTATACATTACGTTTTCTTCACTCCAATACGATTCTGTAGCGCGTCTGGTCTGGTGGGGCGGCCGTTGGATGCGCATGCGTGGGTGGATGCGCATGCGTGGGTTTTCTGCATATTTAATGCGATCGGCTAATCACGTGACAGCACCACGTGGTTTGTCTCTGGTGAATTATCCAATGAGCGGTCTCACTGCCTCACCGTCACACCACGTGGTACTCTTTCCCGCGGTTTATTAACCAATGAGCGGCTATTTGTATTTCTTTTTGTACTATTTTACTCACGTGTTCATTCACGTATTTCTTACATTGGCTAGGTTACCCTCCGCCATTTTGAATATCGGTTTTGCCGAAATTTGCACCCCGATTTCAAAGCTTTCGTTTGTGGCCATCTCTAACTCTAAAATTCTGAAACCAAAAGAATTAACAAGCCAAGTATCTATATTATTAAGATTAATTCTTTTGGTTTCGGAAAATCGAAAATATTTTGAGATATTTGTCAACACGCATCGATGGTGGCGTGTTGACCACGGCGATTAGTACATTCTCAATGGTACCTCGCCGATTCCTGTCAATTTCATCAAGCTATCTCCCCCCGATCACAATATGACTACCTACCTGGATAGATGAGATCCTCATCTATCTGATTCAATCATTTTTTTAATTCAACTTCAGGTTGGAAGCGAAAAAATAGCTTTTCGCTACAACCGGAAGTTGATTTTTTTGATATAGCGAGATTAGGGCATTGATATGCATTGTGTGCATTTCACACAAAAAACATACTTTTCTGCGATCGGCTAATCACGTGACAGCACCACGTGGTTTGCTCTGGTGAATTATCCAATGAGCGGTCTCACTGCCTCACCGTCACACCACGTGGTACTCTTTCCCGCGGTTTATTAACCAATGAGCGGCTATTTGTATTTCTCCTTGTACTATTTTACTCACGTGTTCATTCACGTATTTTTTACATTGGCTAGGTTACCCTCCGCCATTTTGAATATCGGTTTTGCCGAAATTTGCACCCCGATTTCAAAGCTTTCGTTTGTGGCCATCTCTAACTCTAAAATTCTGAAACCAAAAGAATTAACAAGCCAAGTATCTATATTATTAAGATTAATTCTTTTGGTTTCGGAAAATCGAAAATATTTTGAGATATTTGTCAACACGCATCGATGGTGGCGTGAACATGGCGATGGGTCGGGTTTGACGAAATTTGCACCCCGATTTCAAAGCTTTCGTTTGTGGCCATCTCTAACTCTAAAATTCTGAAACCAAAAGAATTAACAAGCCAAGTATCTATATTATTAAGATTAATTCTTTTGGTTTCGGAAAATCGAAAATATTTTGAGATATTTGTCAACACGCATCGATGGTGGCGTGTTGACCACGGCGATTAGTACATTCTCAATGGTACCTCGCCGATTCCTGTCAATTTCATCAAGCTATCTCCCCCCGATCACAATATGACTACCTACCTGGATAGATGAGATCCTCATCTATCTGATTCAATCATTTTTTTAATTCAACTTCAGGTTGGAAGCGAAAAAATAGCTTTTCGCTACAACCGGAAGTTGATTTTTTTGATATAGCGAGATTAGGGCATTGATATGCATTGTGTGCATTTCACACAAAAACATACTTTTTTCAATAAATTGTCACGTCGCCGTTTCTGGGTCAAAATTTACAAATGGCCCATCAAAGTGTTCGCAACAAATAGGGCTTTTACCCTATTATCATAACTTGTTGCTTATATTTGTAATTTTTGAAAAAAAATGGCGACTTCGGAAAAAAACGGCAAAAACGGCTTTTTGGAATGTTGATTTAGGAACCCTGGCGAAATTCTAAATTTACTTATTAATTTCGCCACTAAAACCGGAAAAAAAGTTTCAACTTCAAGAAAACAGACTCTAAATAATCCATCCTGCCCATTTGTGGATTTTCTTTGATCCCCACAATCGTAAGAAAACAACTTTGAAAAAAACGGAAGTAGTAAATATTTTTATCGCGATTTCAGCAGTCAGTATATATACCCTTCTCACCATGAGTGTAGTATGCAGTCCTGAAGTTAGCAGACCTTTAATCCTGCCATCCCTTCCGTTCTCACTGTTGTTGTATTTTAGATAAAGATATGATTTTAATTGTTTTGGGTGACAGGAAAAGTGTGTACTGTTATAATTTATTGGTCACAAACTTATAAGACCAAAGAGCATGTAATGCGAATGCATGGGATGGCAGGGTTAATGGTCTGCATACTTCAGGATTGCATTTTCACTCATGGTGAGAAGGGTGTCAAGGGACATAACTGCAGGCAGCACTCATAGAAACTGGCTTCGACATCATACTGCATCTACACCAAAGAGCATCATAGGAACTTGATTCACCTGACAACCCAAAATAGTAAGCATACATTAAATTGAAATAAATACAAAAGTATCAATACAAAACTATCACTCAATATACAATTTTATAAAAACACATCCACAAAATATAGAAACCATGCAAATCTTCACTGTCCCTCAAACAAAACAATTACTGTTTAAAGAAGATATTGTGTCGGTGTGATAATATAAGATTGCATTTGGTGAGATATGTTTTGTGTTGATATTTTTGTGTTGCTTTGATGGTATGTATGACTCTAAATAATCCATCCTGCCCATTTGTGGATTTTTTTTGTTCCCCACAATCGTAAAAAAACAACTTTGAAAAAAACGGAAGTAGTAAATATTTTTATCGCGATTTCAGCAGTCAGTATATATACCCTTCTCACCATGAGTGTAGTATGCAGTCCTGAAGTTAGCAGACCTTTAACCCTGCCATCCCTTCCGTTCTCACTGTTGTTGTATTTTAGATAAAGATATGATTTTAATTGTTTTGGGTGACAGGAAAAGTGTGTACTGTCATAGAAACTGGCTTCGACATCATACTGCATCTACACCAAAGAGCATCATAGGAACTTGATTTACCTGACAACCCAAAATAGTAAGCATACATTAAATTGAAATAAATACAAAAGTATCAATACAAAACTATCACTCAATATACAATTTTATAAAAACACATACACAAAATATAGAAACCATGCAAATCTTCACTGTCCCTCAAACAAAACAATTACTGTTTAAAGAAGATATTGTGTCGGTGTGATAATATAAGATTGCATTTGGTGAGATATGTTTTGTGTTGATATTTTTGTGTTGCTTTGATGGTATGTATGATTATTTTTTCAGGTTGCATGGTGTAGGTGAAGTAGCAGACCTGAAGTATGCAGGCTTCTACCCTTTGATGCCGATGCCGGTCCCATACCCCTTCAACCCAGTGCTCGGGCCCAAGCAGCATCTCCCTGCATTTGTATCGCCCAAGATGCAAAACAAACGAAAATACTGATCAAAATAAAGGGAAAATTACAAAGTTTGTGTTTCTGATGTATTTTTTAACACTATTAGGTATGATAGAAAGATAAAGAAGTTCAAAGAATGGGAATTTTTTTTGAAATTGTTCTAGACTGATATTTAATGTACATTCACAAACTGGCTCTTATAGTTGTATTTCTTGGCACTATTAGGTGTGATAAAAAGATAAAGAAATTCAAAAATAGGGAAGTTTTTTTAAGTGCGGATTTAGATAGAAATCTTATGAAAAGTTTGGAAGATATGTGTTTCAGATGTATTTTTTGGCACTATTAGGTGTGATAAAAAGATAAAGAAGTTCAAATAAAAGGAAATTGTTTTAAATTGCTCCAAACTGATATTAATGTCTATTCACAAACTTGGTTTTTGATTAAAAAGTCTGTAAGTATCATCAGCAGCATTACAAGTGTGTATCAGTCTATTTTAGGTTTAAGTACAAAGTTATTGCATGCATATTGGGTTTCTGGTAGTGTTGGACCTGCTTTAGTGGCGGAAGATCATGGCCAGGGGCATATGTCCCTTAAGGGGCCATATGGTTGATATTTGTGCATGTTTGCATTCAGGCAGTGTTTGGCCATTTTCATGTAAAGGTAAGTCACGGACTAAAGTTCTTCAGGCAGCAGCATATTAGTTGTGGCAAGCATGCTGCTGGTGGGGTTTTGTTGGCTGTCATTTGCAGTGCTGGTTGTAGGCTTTTCCCATTCATGTTTGGTGATCTACTGGATTAGTGGTGGTGAGTTTGCCATAGTTTCTTGGATAGCTAGGAGTGGGTTATAGTTTTCGAAAATATTTGAGGGAGGGTTTTAGATAGAATTCTTTTGAAAAAATTGAGGGATATGTGTTTCAGTTGTATTTTTTGGCACTATTAGGTATGATAAAAAGATAAAGAATTTCAGTGGAAGGGAAATGTTTTAACTGTCCAGGTTTGGGGGTTTTGGAGCATTTTTCCAGGGAAAAAATTGAATAGTTTGTGTTTCTGATGTATTTATTGGCACTATTAGGTATGATAAAAAGATAAAGAAGTTCAAGAAAGTTGAATTTTTTTTAAAATGTTCTAAGCTGATATTTAATGTCCATTCACAAGCTTGGCTCTTATAGTTCATCATCAGGTAGCAAAATCACATAATCCAGGAACATATGCCCCTTAAGGGACCATAAGGTTGATCCTTGTGCATGTTTGCACTCAGGCAGTGTTTGGTCATTTTCATGTAAAGGTAAGTCACGGACTAATGTTCTTCAGGCAGCAGCAGGTAAGTTGTGGCAAGCATGCTATTGGTGGGGTTTTGTTGACTCTCATTTGCAGTGCAGGATGTGGGCTTTTCCCATTCATGTTTGGTGATCTACTGGATGAGTGATGGTGGGTTTGTCATAGTTTCTTGGATAGCTAGAAGTGGGTTATAATTTTGGGAAATATTTGGGGGAGGGTTTTAGATAGAATTCTTATGAAAAAATTGTAGGATATGTGTTTCAGATGTATTTTTTGGCACTATTAGGTATGATAGAAAGATAAAGAATTTAAGGAAAAAGGAAAATGTTTTAAAATGCTCCAAACATATATTTAATGTCCTTTCACAAAGTTGGCTCGTATATTTTTTCATCTGGTTGCAATATCACATGAACCAGGGGCATATGCCCCTAAAGGGTACATAAGGTTGATCCCTGTTCATGTTTGCTTTTAGGCAGTGTTTGGCCATCTTCATGTAAATGTTTTGTGTTACTTTGATGATATGTCAGATGTCAAATTTTTAACCCCGCCCCCCATCGCTCTCTTTTTCTGAAGTATGTGTGTTAAAATGTTCATGTTTATATTTGGCGGATAGGCTTAGTGATTAGTTTAGTTTGTCAAAAGTTGCATTTTATTTATGCGTGCTGAATTTTAGGTTATGATGAAATTTTTTATTCGCTGTTTAACTGTTGGTCTTTTTTAATATTTGAGAGCCGGCACTTATTTTAATGCATGGGCTTTGTTGTATATACTTAGCTTATGTGTTAACATTTTGTGTTGTGGGGGAGAGTCACAAGCCTCTGTTAAGGGGGAGTGGATTTTTGGCTGTTGGCAACATGTTTGATTTTGATGTGGTGTTATTTGCAGGCAGCCAGTCAGTTTGTTACATGCATCAGTGATTGACTTTAACATTTTCAGACAGGAGCAGATTTGGCTCCCAGGATTTTAAGTTTAGGGGCTATTAAATTCCTGTGCGGCCACCACGACGGTATGGTTTTGCCAGGGGTGCATTGTCCAGGTTTGGGGATCTTGGGGCATGCTCCCAGGGAAAAGTTTGAAAGGTTTGTGTTTCAGCTGTATTTTTTGGCACTATTAGGTATGATGAAAAGATAAAGAATTTCAAAAAAAGGAAAAGTTTTTAAAATGCTTTAAGCTGATATTTAATGTCCGTTCACAAACTTGGCTCCTATAATTCATCATCTGGTAGCAAAATCACATGGTTCAGGGGCATATGCCCTTTAAGGGACCATAAGGTTGATCCCTGTGCATGTTTGCATTCTGGCAGTGTTTGGCCATTTTCATGTAAGGGTAAGTCACGGACTAAAGTTCTTCAGGCAGCATTAAGTAAGTTGTGGCAAGCATGCTATTGGTGGGGTTTTGTTGACTGTCATTTGCAGTGCAGGATGTGGGCTTTTCCCGTTCATGTTTGGTGATCTACTGGATAGGTGATGGTGGGTGGTGAGTTTGTCAAAGTTTCTGGATAGCTAGAAGTGGGTTATAGTTTTGGAAAATATTTGAGGGAGGGTTTTAGATAGAAATCTTATGAAAAATTTGAAAGATATGTGTTTCAGATGTATTTTTTGGCACTATTAGGTATGATAAAAAGATAAAGAATTTCATAAAAAAGGAAAATGTTTTATAGTGCTCCAAACTGATATTAATGTCTATTCACAAACTTGGTTTTTGATTAAAAAGTCTGTAAGTATCATCAGCAGCATTACAAGTGTGTATCAGTCTGTAACCACTAACGAAAAAACACAAAAATCAGAAAAATTTCAAAATAGCAAAATATTAAAAAAACAAAAAATTGCAAATGATTAACTACAAAAAGACATACAAGGAATCAACCTCTTGACGCCACTGGCGTCTATCTTGTTATAATTATTATTATTATTATTATTATTATTATTATTATTATTATTATTATTATTGTTGTTGTTATTGTTATCAATATTATTATTATTATTATTATTATTATTTTTTGTATCATTACTATTATCATTATTATTATCATTATCATGATTATCATTATTATTATTATTATTATTATTATTATTATTATTATCATTATTATTATTATTATTATTATTATTATCATTTTTTTTAACTTTCATTATTATTATTATTATTATTATTATTATTATTATTATTATTATTATTATTATCATCATCATGGGCAACATGCAATGCAGGGTAGCACTTTGCAAATCGTTTTGTTGGATATATAACCATGTAGAACAAAAAAACAGTACAAAACAACAAATGATAACGTTTGGATAAAATAGACAATATTCACCTTTACTAATAAATTGGAAATCAAACAAATATGGAAATGTTTGAAACTTGTGTATACTTGTGTGTTGTACCTCAATTTGCCTCAGCAATATTTTTAGTACTGCCAGTCTCCCATGAGCCCTATTTGGCCAGTGGAACTATTTGGTTGTTTCGCCCATACAAAGTTAGGAGCATATTGATACAGAGTCAAATTTGATATTTTCCAGGGGACTGGAAAGAACAGTTGAAGCATATTTATGCTCATATATTGAACTACACCAAGAAAAATGCAGAATTCAAGAGCAAGATTGCCATGCCAAAGATGGGAAAAGTAAGTAAAGAGAACTTAATTATTTAAGAAAATAAGAAGAAATTGCTACATGGTTGAATTTCAGAATAAGCTGCTGTTGTTTTATACTTTTTTGTAAGTACATACATTTTCTATAGAAAATATCTCATTTATGCAATTCTGATAGAATTTGCAATATAGATTTTTGATTTTTCGCCACTTTTTCTGCCATATTGCGGCTAATTCGTGACTAGCCAGTTGTAACTGGTGGAGGAAACCAGAGTACCCAGCAAAAACCAATGCCTAACCCTAAGTCACTGGCAACTTTCTCCCATCCAATTCTAATAAAAGGAATCAGAAGAGAATCCAGTTACATCTTTAGGTGTATACTCCTGACTCCTAACAGTTTTAACAATAAGATCTGTTCTGAACCACAGATTCAGTCAATGTTTTTGTGGCCCCTGTTTATATCATAACCTATAATGTTATTTTTTCCAGGTTTACAAGGCCGAGTTTGACGAAGCTGAGGATGGATTCCTGCTCACAATATGTCTGGAAAAACCGGGTGTAAAACCAGGCTCGGCGAAGATCAAAAAAGCTGTTGTGGCCACCACGGCTGCCAAAAACTTTGCATCCAAAAAACCTGCACCTAAGAAACCAGAAGTGAAAAAACCAGAGGTCAAGAAAAAACCAGAACCCAAGAAACCAAAACCAGAACCTAAGGAAGTGAAAGAGGACCCCTATTTTGTCACAGAGGAATATGAGGTAAAGATTTATTTATTGTTTTAATAGAATCATTTTACATTTTTCTTTTGAGGTTCAAACAGAAATCTCAGTTGCACAGTTATTCATAGTTCATTCCGAATGGTGCATTATCAAGATTGTTTGTGTTGCCTGACAAGTTAAGAGTTTTGTTTTCATTTTATAAACTGATGATTTTGTTATTTTGCTTGCAGCAAGAGGGCACCGTGAAACCGTGGCCTAACTTCAATGCAGAGACTGACTGTGAAATCATCCGCAAAGCAATGAAAGGAATAGGTAGGCTATTAGGCACAAAATGGGCAATCATAAATATATCGGGTGTCCTGTTCTTCTAGAAGGATGATGATACCTTCAGATAATGACTATAGACATGTGTTTTCAACAATTGAGAAAATTCAAGAGAATGTCCAAGTATCCAGTGAATACCTGTAATTGAATTTCAATTATCATACGCGGTTAGCATTGACATTTTAGGGATGGATACCAAATCAACTGAGTCTGATCCCCATGAGCAGATTGGCCTGGTTGCTATAAAAATGTACGGCGTTGTGGAGGGCTGTCTAGGGTCCTTCTGCAACTGAAAGACCCCCTGGAACTATTCCTGAAGAGAAAGGAATTTGTTCACGTTTCTGGGTTTATATCTCATAGCGATATCACCTAAGCTGTTGAAAGAGATGTAAAAACCCATTCCTTCCTTCCTTTCTTCCTTCCTGTATGTAATGGAAATATAAGAACACAACTAAATGACTAGATTGTTTCTTCCTTCCTCAGGCACAGATGAAGCGGCTCTGGTGAATGTCCTGGGCTACAGAGCCAGTAAGCAAAGACAGGAAATCATCAAGATGTTCAAAACCATGTACGGCAAGGTAAGTTGGCGAAAATTTCACACTTGAAGGAAGCTTTAGCCCAATTTTTAATGACCGTCAGTAATTGTAATTCTTGTTCTATCCACACATACAACAACTGAAAAGATCCACTTCACAATGCAGAAAGATATTCTTGAAAAACCAAACTTATATATATGCCTGATGATCTACATGACCGGTGTCATTTCGACCAGTCTTAATTTTGAAAATAACTTCAGAATGAAGCATAAATTCACAAATTATTTGAAGGAGATTTGTAGATAGAGTTCTGATAAACAGTTCTCTTTCAAATATTTTCTAAATATCACTTTTGTTAGATTGATGTCACGAAAATTGTCAGCTAGTTTTGAATGGGTCAAATGGATTTATAATTTTTTGTTCACCGAACCGGATGCAATTGATAGTGATTTCACTCAAATCTCAAGCATTTGGTTTGACAAACAAAATCAAGTAATGATGAGCTCTAGTTGATCATGAGCCCACCACTGGCTGTACATACAGTAAACTCTTGGATATTTAGACCACACTAAGAATGTGGGCCATCATGATTATTGCGCAAAAAAGAATTAAGGAAATCTGGGCCACCCTTGATCTAGCACTGGTCGTCATGCAGGGAATTCTGTGCCACCGTTACTCTGCTTTGCCTGTATTTTTAGAAAACATGGGCCACCATCAACCCATAAAAATCATCATTGTTAAAAATGTCCCAAGTTACTGATAATTTATGGTATGTACCTAATCTATGTTTTTCTTGTAGGATTTGGAGAAGGAGATAGAGGGCGAGACCAGCAGTCATTTCAAGGATCTTCTTAAAGCCATGTGTAAGGGGCCAGCGGACCTTGATGCCACCCTCCTCAAGAAGGCCATGAAAGTAGGGCTCAATAATTTGGAATTCTTAATTCTGATTATCGTCACTTTTTCTGCCCTAAAAAGGCTAAATCATGATTAGCCAATTTTATCATTATCACTTAAATATATAGCCCTGTGAAATATATAGGTTGTCAAATAATCGTTTATATTTAACACACTAATGATGATTGTTACAATGTGAATGCTATAAGATATAAGGTAAAGATACCATGCATTTTCTAGAGATTGTTACCTAAATATCTTGCTGCCTCCTGGCCTCCCACCAATGATAATGACACACAAAACTAATAGTTTGCGATTGCCCTTATTCAGACACCCAGTTTCTCAATACTTCTCAAGGCCTTGTGTGATGGCTACCATATGTGAACTTTAATATCATAGGAACCTAGGACAAATAAACAGTGTATGTTCATGCAGATAAGTACATTAAGTTATTTATATCTCTGGCACATGTAAATCTTTTTATGTTTTTCAGGGTTTAGGAACAGACGAGGAGGTCCTCATAGAAATACTGTGCACGAGGACCAATAGGCAGATTCTACAGATAATTGCTGCATACAAAAAATGTAAGTCTGAGACAACGAGGCACACTATAATGCATATATTAAAGATCATAGATACATATAGCTAATTTCCATAAAACTGTAATTGCTGCATGGTTTTCAAGAAGAAAGAAAATACCTAACTACCATGAACTTTATTTCAAAAGTACTAGACACCAAGATGAATTGTTTGTTTTTTTATTTCAGTGTTTTTCAAAGACTTGGAGAAGGAGATCAAATCGGAGACATCGGGCAACTTCAAGAAGCTTCTGGTTTCCCAGCTGCAGGCGAGCAGAGACGAGAACCCAGAATACGATCGTACCAAAGCTCGGCAAGACGCACAGACGCTGCTTCAGGCTGGAGAGAAGAAATGGGGTACGTAGCCCTAAGATGAAAATAACATGGTCACCACAGATTATCATTAGGCCCATTGTAAAACCCGGGACACACCCCATCTCGCCTCAATGTGACATCACTGTGAGACAGACCCTGGGACCCTTAAAAAAGAGAATGTAAACTCTTCCCAGATGGGGGTTTCTATAACTTCGGGAAATGATCTAAGCTGTTGAAAGCAACAGAGAGACCTCTTGGAGTATCAAAGTCTAATTTTATAGAGATCCTGTCACAGCATAGCTTCCCCCACCAAAGAGCTGTTATACTCTGGGCATGACTCAGATAACATCATTATATTTCAGGTACTTGAGTCCAAGTTCAATGAGATCCTCTCACAGCATAGCTTCCCCCACCAAAGAGCTGTTATACTCTGGGCATGAATCAGTTAACATCATTATATTTCAGGTACTGATGAGTCCAAGTTCAATGAGATCCTCTCACAGCATAGCTTCCCCCACCAAAGAGCTGTTATACTCTGGGCATGAATCAGTTAACATCATTATATTTCAGGTACTGATGAGTCCAAGTTCAATGAGATCCTCTCACAGCGTAGCTTCCCCCACCAAAGAGCTGTTATACTCTGGGCATGAATCAGTTAACATCATTATATTTCAGGTACTGATGAGTCCAAGTTCAATGAGATCCTCTCACAGCATAGCTTCCCCCACCAAAGAGCTGTTATACTTTGGGCATGAATCAGTTAACATCATTATATTTCAGGTACTGATGAGTCCAAGTTCAATGAGATCCTCTCCCAGCGCAGCTTCCCCCACCAAAGAGCTGTTATACTCTGGGCATAAATCAGTTATCATCATTATATTTCAGGTACTGATGAGTCCAAGTTCAATGAGATCCTCTCCCAGTGCAGCTTCCCCCACCAAAGAGCTGTTATACTCTGGGCATAAATCAGTTATCATCATTATATTTCAGGTACTGATGAGTCCAAGTTCAATGAGATCCTCTCCCAGTGCAGCTTCCCCCACCAAAGAGCTGTTATACTCTGGGCATAAATCAGTTATCATCATTATATTTCAGGTACTGATGAGTCCAAGTTCAATGAGATCCTCTCCCAGTGCAGCTTCCCCCACCAAAGAGCTGTTATACTCTGGGCATAAATCAGTTATCATCATTATATTTCAGGTACTGATGAGTCCAAGTTCAATGAGATCCTCTCCCAGCGTAGCTTCCCCCACTTGAGGGCTGTGTTTGAGGAGTACAGTACTCTCTCCAAGAAAACCATGGAGGAAGTCATCAAGAGTGAATTCTCGGGAGATATTAAGAATGGACTTCTTACTGTAGGTGAGGCAATAAGTTGTTTATAATTCATTCATTACAGAAATGTTGTTTTTTTCAATGAAATTCTGGGCATGATATGGCAAGTCATAGTGTACAACAATTTAAGAATATAAATGGAAATGTTGTTTTCTTTTTACTATCTGTATTATTTTTCCCCATTGAGACTTTAATAGTGCTCTATTGGAGAAAAAGTACACTTGTAGTTGGAAAGGATATGACATCAATTATCAGACAATATTATTATTATCTTTACTATCATCATCATCATTATCACCATCATCACTATCATCTACATCATCATTTTTATTGTTATCATCAACATCATCATCATCATCATTATTATCGTCACTGTCTTCATCATCATCATTATTTGCATCTGTACAGGTCCTATAGGAAATTAATAGAATTAATAGAATAGGTCATGTGATTATGTGGGCAGAGGAATAACTGTGTAAATACAATATCCACATACCTAATTTGCGTCCATTATTTCATTGTCAGTGCGTTGCGTTCAGAACAAGGTGGGCCACTTCGCCAAGCAGCTGCACGACGCCATGAAGGGGCTGGGTACGGACGACGACAAGATGGTCAGAGTCGTCGTCTCCAGGTGTGAAATAGACATGGTCCAGATCAAAGCAGAATTCCAGAAAAACTACAATGGAACACTGGCAGATTGGATAAAGGTAATAACATATTTTTGATTTTGCAGTTGAAGTGTTTTACATTTACCCATAAATACTCACAGTGGCCAAAAGCAGCCTAACAATTTTGAGGAAATCTGACATGTAAAAGCATTAACCCTTGTCATGCTAGACCCCCATATGAGAGAACCTATCCCCTGGGACCAAGGATATTGTGGGTCTACCCACCATATCATAAGGATTTTATATATTTCTATTACTGTTTCAATAATGTGCTTCACAAACTGAAAAAGAAACATAGTAAAAGGTAAAACCTTGATATCTAGTATAATTCAATACCCCTTAATTGACCTATGTAGTTTTTATTTTGCTAGGGTACCCAAAGACCGGATATATCCGGTGTTGGTCACACAGGCAAGATGTGTAGCACCGGATATATCCGGTGTTAGCAAGACCAGGGTTAATAGGAAACTATTTGACGGAGAAATGATATTTAGACCAACCACTTTCTTTCAAATATTTTAAGAAGTCATTCTCAATTCCAGAGTTATTTTTAAAAGTGTCATAGATTCAAACTTCAACTCCAGGACTAACTCCTAAGTATTAATGGGTTAACAAGGTTACAAATTAACCATAAAGTCCACTTGACCTGCAGGGCTAGTGGGCAACAATTCTTTCCTCGTCTTTCATAACTTTTGTCTTATTCATCTTCTCTACACTAGGATTTGTATTAGTGGGCCTCACATTTTCTCAACTGTTAAATGTTTTATCAAACTTAAAGTAGAGATGTATCATAAATTTTTACCTACCCTGCAGGGAAAGTGTAATTTAAGTTTTGTAACCTTTATACCATGGTTCAGACAGACAAACCTCGGTAATAAGCGTGAACCTTTTTTAACTATCATTGTTTTTCCTCAGGATGATATCTCAGGAGATTACCTAGAGATGCTGCTGGCACTGATAGGTGAGAGAGAGCCGGTTATCGCCCCCGCAGAAGAGGAGGACCAAGGAGTAGAGGAGGAGGTGGAGGAGGAGGATCTGCCACAAGAGGGCACTGTTCAGCCTGCCGATCCATTCGACCCGAAGAAAGATTGTGCAGTCTTAAGAAAAGCAATGAAAGGACTGGGTGAGTGATAAACTATAGTCATATATCAAGGATGTAAAATTTTTTAATCTTACCCTCAACTATTTTTTAGGTTTTGAGGTAAATTAAGTTATTCATGGGAAATTTATAGACTTTTACTCTCAGCTTAGACACAGCATCCTGTCTAGGAATGTGGTTTTTCAGATCCAATTATCTGGATGGCACACCATTATGGTTGAATGAACTACCGTATTCCTCCGATAAAGTGCACATGACCGATTAAGCGCACATCTCTATTTTTCATGGAAAGAGGGGGGAGCGGCCAGCGCAACTGTCGTGTGAAATTCCCCCCAGAAGAAGTAAGAAAAGCGAAATCACATACCTTTCCTCTTGCTGTGTCTGGAAACCAGCATTGAGTTCTACCAATTTCGCAGTTCCTTTGCGCTATTGCTGTTCATATTCGGTGCACGATCGTGCTATTGACCAAACAATGATCTTGTTACGTGCGGGTTTGTACTGCCAAGCGTCTAAGTAAGCTGAACAGCGAGAGCGCATAGTTAAGATAATGGCTGATACACTACGATTGGCACTCATTGGGGTGTGCAGTAAAACAGCAGATTGCCGGCACCCCTTCTACAGAAATTTCCCTAAACTCCGCCCGCACTGTGTGCTTAATCAGAATAATATGGTAATTTAGTCACAATCACTGTTTCAGTTAGTAACCTTGTGCTTTCTTTTTTAGAAGTTTGTCAGTTGCACTAGTCTAAATTAAAATAATTTTGATGTCTTTTAAGTCTGAGATGGTTGTTATTTCATTTTGTCAGAGCATGGATATAACTTTGGAAAATTTTAGGTGCGTTAAAGTTAACCTGTCTTCCATGCTTTGGTCTGTATGTGTATCATGTTATTTTATAAGTATGTGTATCTTAGTGGTTTGTTTTAGCTGTTATTTTGGTATTAGGTGATTGTACTTAAATTTTGTTTTAATTTTTAATTTTAATCTTATCTTTATTTTCAGGCACGGATGAGGATGCTATAATCAATGTAATTGGTTATCGCACAAATGAACAGAGACAAGAATTGATCAACACCTATCGCGCAGAATTCAACAAGGTAGATACCTTAAATTTCACCATTAGTATAGAATCTATATTCATTTTTGAGTGGCAATAGTATAAAAACCATACTGAATAATGTTGATCATTAGATACACAACCAGCAGATCTTGCTCAACAGCCCCAGCATGGCTCCTAGCCTAGGTGTTGACGAGAACCACTCAAGAGGTGCATTCTGCGCATGTGCGAGAGCAATTTCTGTGAAGCATGCGCTATGTATAGTTTTGGCCTGCTTGGCCTTCACAAGTAGCGTCTGTTTTGTTTCAACTCCAGCGCCTAGTGACGTCACACTGAGATGAGATTTGGGGTGGTTAGGTGTGTCAAGGGCTTTACAATGGGCCTCATGATAATTGGTCTGTGCCGAAGTGAATATGTATACTCATTTATGTCTGCAACCGCCCAAAATGAGTGGGAATGACTATATTATCATGTTGCTGTGGTATTATTTCAGGACTTGATTAAGGAGCTGAAGGGCGAGTTGAGTGGGAACCTGTGGCGTGCAATAGGAGGACTGATGCTGCCACCTGCTGAGCTGGACGCGAGTGAACTACGACGTGCCATGAAGGTAATGATAGAGGAACTGCTCTCAATGTTTATGGTAACACAGCTAGGGGTCTAGCTAGCCACTAGCCCATAGCCAGAGGCTACAGAAAATTGTATTGGCTCTAATGATATTTGCCTTTGAAGCCCGGCTGGCTATAAGAAAAATGATGTGTTTAAGATCATGCCCTGTGGAATATCAAAATATAATCAGTTGAAGAACATCAGTTCCAAAGTGAAATATGAAAGTGTAAAGATAAATTGCACCTTAAAAATTGTTTTTGCAAAAGGACTGCAAGATTAAGCAAAGCTTGGGCTATGATATCTTGGGAAGGGTTTTGGCCATTGAATAACCCAAAGTCCTGTGGTCTCCCAGAGCCTGACCCCTGTAACACTTTTAAGGGTAGCCAAACAATCCTGGCTCCGATGATCAGCCAATCAAAAGCCAGATTTTGATGCAATCAAACTAAGAAGTGCCATGAAGGTAATAAGAAAAAACCCCAGTAAATTTGAATTTGTTTTATTGCTTTGTTAGGAAAATATTTGCATAACTGACGTCATTTGTGTATGCTCTGTATGTAAATGAATAATTAGCAGCTCTTCTCCAGACCAGCAGTTTTGACTATGTGTTTCTTTTGCTCCAGGGAGCTGGAACGGATGAAGATGCTCTCATTGAAGTGATCTGCACCAGGACAAATACAGAGGTGGAAGCTTTTAAACAGGCCTATAGTAAAAGTGAGTACATATAGAGGTTTGGAGCACCCAAAATGACCCCACTTTTTGATGCGAAAAGCATCTTTATGAAAGAATTCACAGGAGAACTCTAAACAAAGCTCAACCTCATTCCACTGCATTTCTTTTCAATGCAACACTAACAAACAAACCCATGATAATATGTGAAAGGAACAGTTCCTATATCTCAAGAGTACTGTTAAGTAAATTAATTTGCCCCCATATTCAATTAACCAATATTTACAAATCCACATACTTCAAAAGTTTGATATATAGTTACTTTAACTACTGATTGGGCTTGGGAAAGTGGGGAAAATAAGATTCAAATGAATCTCTCAATCATACCTTTGGTAATTTTGTTCGAAAGGTGTTTGTATTTATTTTACTGTTCATAAATGGTTGTGGTACCCATGTTTTCGACACTATGGTAACTCTATTTCTTGTTTTCTCCACTTCAGAATACAGTCGTCATTTGGAGGACGATGTCGTATCTGACACATCCGGCCATCTTAAGAGGCTCCTTGTCTCTCTTCTCCAGGCTAACAGGCCGGAGGGAAACACCATCAACCGAACCAAGGCCAAAAAGGATGCTCAGGTTAGTGTTGTTCCCTAATAATAGAGGGCGCCAGCTAATAAACCAATAGGTGCTAATATGTAGGTTGCTTGCTTCCAAGGCTGGAATCTGAAAGTGACATTTCTTACAAAAGATTGTGGGATATCTGGAGTAGTCTTTGTCAATATTCTTAGAACACCGATGATAAGCACTGATGTAACATTGATGTCGCATTGATGTCACATTTCATGTATTTCAAAATGCGTTTTACTGGTTTTCTAGCGTTATTCACTGGCAGTTGATTCTCCACTATATTTCCGAAAAGGGGGTGCGCACTATACACAAAGCTAAGGTCTTCACATCATTTTAAAGGCCTGAACAAGGGGAAGTCTTATATACGGGACCGTCGTATACACGCCAAATTATGATATATACAAATATTCCGAATAAATGGGAATATTTAGATATTGTTGAAACTTTTTAAGATGAACTCATTCTTGTGTGTTGCATCCAAGAATGAATTGACTATTTTGGTTATATCATGATCACCAGAGCATTAGTTGGCAAAAACCTAACAGAAGTGTTGACCAGAACCCAACTAATAACTCACAGATACTTAGTGAATCTACTATTCATTTTTTGGGATATTCTAAAAAATATCAGAGGACCCGATAATACTTGTCAAGTGGATCTACAGACATGAATGAGTTAACCCACTCATGCCAAAGAGATCTTAAATTGTCATCTATGATACTTTTGGATCTATCTTGATTACTTGATTACTAAGATAATGACTTAGGAAATAAGAATGAATTTACAAATTATTTGAAGATGAGTTGTTGGTAGTGTTCTGACAAACATTTCTTGAAAGTTTTTCACAATAGACTTTTGCTAATAAGATTTCATTGAAATTGCCAGGCTGCTTTTGGTTGCTGTATGTACTCTATGACTGGTATTTTTCACAGGCATTTAATTTTCGCTATTTTCGCGCTGCCCATGATAGCACCAAAATAACTTCCTTCAAATAAGTATCCTGCTTTGTATCTGTTTGACTGCTCGAATGTGCGAATTTAAAGTAACAAAAATACCATCCAGCAGGGCTGTAAAGAGAAATTTTAGCACTCCAAATTAAAGCTGTATACAGCATTACTGGATTTTCCTCATTTTTCTTTATTCTAGTCTATGTATGAGGCAGGAGAAAAGAAATGGGGCACAGACGAATCTCAGTTCAACGTTATCCTCTGCTCCCGTAGCTTCCCACAGCTGCGAGCTATATTTGACGCCTACAAAGACATCGCAGGGAAAGACATCGAGGAAGCTATCAAGAGTGAGATGTCAGGCGACCTCAAGAAAGGAATGCTCACTGTCGGTAAGGTCAAAGCTTAAACTTCAAAGGTTAAATTTCAAAAGTTCTAAGGGAAATTAATCAAGGGAAGTTATTCTGACTATGAGCTCCAAGAAGGTTGACTAAACTGGCATTATCATTGTTATAAAGCATCATTTGGCAAATATTTAAGACTGAAATATCATAAACGCATTATTTGGCAACTGTTCCAAAGTGAAAAATTGTCAAAGCATTAATTGGTATTTTTTTGATAGTGAAATAATATAAAAAGCATTATTTGGCAAATATTTCAAATAGAATGAAAGATATTAACTGGGAACTATTTGAAAGTGAAATATTGTAAAAATATGAATTGGCAAGCATTTGAAAGTGAGATATTATAAAGATGTTCTATGGCATCTCTTTTAAAGTGAAATATTATAATAGCATAGGTTTGCTTGAAAGAAAATTATTATTAATGTGCAATAGAAAAACTATTAGAAAATATTTTTACCTTTCTTGAAACTATTTTTACCCATTTTCACTCAGAGTTACCCAGAAAAGTATGATCTGCTACTTTCATAATTATGAAAATATCAGCGATTTTTTATAAAAAAATTTAAGGAGAGTTGTTGGTAACATTCTGATTAAAATTTCTCCTTAAGATATTTTTGATAAGTACACTTCTGTCAGGAAAATATCAACAAAATAGTCAGGCCTGCTTTGGCCGCTCTGAGTGCTAAAGAGTTAAAGAAAAATGTGACATCATTTTAGTTATACTATATTATAATATTTCAGTACAAGTTCTGTGTAATGAGTCGTCGTACTTTGCGCAGGCATCAGACATCATTTGAGCTATACTCTACCCTTTTGTTAATGTTTCAGTCCGAGTTCTGCGTAACAAGTCGTCGCACTTTGCGCAGGCGCTGCACAAGAGCATGAAGGGTCTTGGCACGGACGACGACACCCTGGTGCGCATCGTCGTCTCCCGCAGCGAGATAGACATGGTCCAGATAAAGGAGCACTTCCAGGAGCAGTACAACCAATCACTGGCGCAGTTCATTGCCGTAAGTATGGGTCCAAGGGTGTGAAAAAGTGGGTTTCGCTATTCAATAGTCATCAGGAAAGTCCTTTTGTATTCATAGTTTTTAAGGGTAATATGTAAATCAGTTTAGTTCACATGGTTTTCTAACCTAATTTGGATTTGAATGAATTAAGAGCACCTGTAGTCATCAGTTTAATTGTCTATTTTCACACAAATTTCTTCATCTTATACTCTATTAGTTCCTATCACTTAATCCTTATGCCGCTGGTGGCTAAGTAGTTCATTGCCATAAGTATGGGTCCAGAGTTCAACATCATCCCTTATGCAGCTGGTGGCTTATTTGGCACATACAAAATGACAAAAATAAACTAAAAAAAATGTCTGAAACCCTGGCGCATGGGTACTCACCTGAGAGTAGTCAGCGAGAGCTATCCATTGAATACCAACATGACAGGGTTTAGATGTTTTCAAAAATCTTTGCATTCTTGTGCTTAGGACGAATTTGATAGTGATTTTTCAGGTTTTTTGCATCATTTTGCATTGGTCAAATTAGTTACCAGCAGCATAAGCGTTAAGAATGATATCTAAATCAGTTTATATCACAAGTTCACATGACTTTCTTGCCTAAATTTGATTTGAATGAATTAGGGCACCAGAAGTCATAAGTTTATTTATCTATATCCAAACAAATTTCTTCATTTTATACCCTATTACGGTAGTTCCTATCACTTAAGTTTACTCTGATCAAAGTTGATTTAAGTCAATAGCCGTAATGAATGTACAAAAAAAATGACATAAAATTCTAAATTGCTGAATTTGGGGAATTTGTTATCCTATAATCCTGTTTATTGTTCCACTTTTCAGTATGATTGAAAACTTCTGGCATGTCTTGGTGTTGTTTATTTCAGGATGATATTTCAGGAGACTACAGGAAGATCATACTGGCTGTCATTGGAGAGGAAGATCCCAAAAAGAAAAAGTGAAGAACTACAAAAGAGAACAATGGATTTTTTTTCACAAGATTTTCTATTTCTCGTATTATCACACATCTCTATAGAATAGAGAGTAACACTTAGAGAGTGGAATTCAGGTTTAGAATTTTGTTCATTTTCACCTTTTCTGCAATGTTAAGGCTCAATCATGACTAGCCAGTTTATTGGTGATGGCACGTGGAGAAACAAAAGACTAACTATCGTAATTCACCAAATGTTCCATTTAGTACCATTGAATCAGACACCCCCACTTTTCCAAAAAATTGGGGTTTATTAAGTTCTGTGTCCCATAAATGAAGAAACTTGAATTTGATAAAGTTTCTGTTTCGTTTGTTAGAATCTTAAAGTATGCATGCCATGAACAATTAGTTTTTGTATTAATTGTTCTGCAATTGATTTTATTGATTGAATTGATATCCATGAATTTGAAGCGCTACAGTGAATCGCCATGAAATGGCCTCTTCGATTTTCGATGGAATATTCTGTTAATTTCGTTAGAACTGTTTGTGATATCAATTTACCTTAAATACTGCCTTTCAAGTTCTTTAATTACCAATGGTATTTATGAGGATATGGCCCTTAAATCAGGGAGTGGAAGAAAGATCCGTCCATCATCCTTTTTTGTGAATGAGTTTTTTCAAAAAGAACCGTCCTTCCCATTTTATCAGAGAAGACAATTTTTCTACCCAGGATGGAGCATATGTTGAATTACGGTAACCACTAAAAACTCTGTTTGAATATGCTCAACTTTTATTCAAAAACTTCACAAAAGACTTGAAAAAGTTATTTAGGTATACTACTATTGACACAATCGAGATGGTTTAGATTATTTAGTGCCATCTTGGTAATGGAACTTTTTGGGCTGAACCGGTCCATTTGATATTTACTTTTTAGAATATAGTCTATGGTTTGTGAATATACAAGATCAGTATCTCTCTTATTTTGATATGTCTTTACACCAATTCAATACTTACACATCCATCGAGTGTGTTCTTTACCGTCGTATAAATTTAAGGGTGGGCTAGTAGCCTAGTGGCTGAAGGTGACATATACATATTTTTGGTTGGGATGCTATAAAGGGCAAGTTAGTGGACTAATCTGTTACATCAATGTGTGTATTAGAAAATGTCATTAACTATCTGAAACCAAGACAAGCAGGTCCTGCTTATTTCACCCTTGTGTGCTTGGAGAAGCCCATAAAGACCTCACTATTTAATCCATTCATGCTTAAGAGTTCCAACAGTAATTGTCGTCTGGATCTAAGTAATCCCTGACAATAACTTTTGAATTGAGAATGATTTTACAAATCATTTGAAGGAGAGTTGTTGGAAATCTTTTGATTAACATTTCTCCATCAAATATTTTCCTAACCATGCTTTTGCCTGCAAGGTTTCATCAAAATTGTCTGGCGTAATTGTCAAAAGTATCGGTGATCCAGACAACAATTACTGTAGGGACCCCTACTCATGAAAGTATTAACATTCCCAGTTCTGAGGCTACTTTCGTCCAAAGCACAAGGATGCAAAGATTTTTGAAAACCATCTAAACCCTGTCTTGTTGGTACTCATTGGAAAGCTCTCACAGAGTTCTCTCAGATGAGTACCCATTTGCCAGGGTTTCAGTCATTTTTCAGGTTTTTTTGCGTCTTTTTGTATTGGACAAATTAGCCACCAGCGAAATAAGGGTTAAGTTGACCATTAAATGGTTGTCCCTAGGCCTGGGCATGAGTGGGCATCATCTGTGGTGTACTCTTATCCCAATCCTACCACATATAGATGAATTTATACCAAAATGATGTGATAAATCAATTGATGTATAACCTAATAGTATATAAGTATATTTTTCTGTCTCTATGATGTAGATATACTTAAAGGACTGTGATATTCCAGGGCTGTTAATTGGTCCATCCATTGTATTCAACTTGTATGTTACATTATTCATATTTTAGGCAGCTGCAGTCGAATATACTAGATTTAGTAGATGTAATGTCTAGCTAATAATAATGTAAAAGAAATTGAGTGTGATTTCTAGATACTGATACAGTAAGGGGAAAGTGTGGATGTTTATCTACATTGGGATATGTGTGGTATCTTTCCCTAACCTGTAATTTCTTTCTCAAGAAGGGTATGCCAAAAACATTGTGTTAACTGCGATCTGCTCTAACTTATTCCAAAACAATTAAAGAAAAAAATATCCATGGTATTGGTATATCCCATACAACAGGTTCCAAAGAATGAGTTTGCACTTCACATCAAAGTTTACAACAAAAAAATGAGAATGAAATCATAGCGTTAATCAATTATAGGGGAAAAGTAAGTCCCATGAATTCTACTGTATTATCTGTTGCTGATCTTATTTCTATACTTATGCATATTTTTTCATTAGAAATACTCAACTGTCATTCCTTCTCTTTTGTACATTTCTATTTCTATTATACATGAACTTAAAGTGTAATAGGCAGGTCTTTTCCTACTTGTTTCTGTCAATGTAACTGGTTCTTGAATAAATGTTCTGTGATCTATTCTTAAATGTTAGAAAGACTGTTTTGTTTTACATATCTCACTAAGGTTGTTGAAATTTTGATGATCATATCATTGCGAGACCTAAAACAGATAAGATTCTTCTCATTTTCCATTTCTTGCTGGTCATAAAAAGTCACCAACCTCTTTCTAAATCTCGCAATATAAAGCTTCTCTGTATTATTGGGATGATACACTTATGTTATTGCTATCTGCACTTTAACTTTAAAAGTATTTGAATTATAATAACAAAAGAATTAGTAACACCCTTATATGAACATTTTTCAGTCAAATATTGATCAAAACATTTTATTAATATATTTCCATATGTGCCACACCATTTGTACATTGTTTATGTGAATTTAATGACAGATGGGAACTGAATCTGAGAAAAACTAATTGCTATAGTAGTCCTGCATGTAGTTCATGTGTAAGACTACGGCGGCAAACCCTCTGTTCAAGAAAAAGATATGCTGGGGGCTGCTGCCATCTAGTTGTAATACAGTTAACTAAAATAGTCCCAAAATCACCTGGCGGTTTTGAGGTGAACTAAAATAATTTTGAAACCATCTGGTGGTAAGTAACATGACTAACTAAAATGGGTGGGCATCTGGGGTAACTAAACTATTTGGAATAGTTGGCTGATGGATAGTTCAGATAATGTCTAAGCAGTTATGGAATTGAACCTTATTTCAAGTTAATGGGGTCTGGTATTTGTAACTGTATTAAATTGTAAGTCTATTATCTTGATCCATTTAGAGAGGGGCTATGCTCCTGTGGATACTTGCGTCTCTTACTTCAGTTTTAAATTTCCAGAAATATCCATGTATTGTACTGAGCTTTCATGGGGTGGGAGAGATGGACAGAAATGACTTTTTATGAGTTTTGGGCTGAAAAGAGCATTGTTAACCCATTCATAGTGGCCAGAATTGTAATATTCTAGTGATACAAGTCAACTTCAGAATTTCTCTAAACGTATTTGAAGAATTCTTATATGAAACAAACTAACAACACTCCTACAAATATTTTGAAAGTTCACTCCAGAGATGATCTTTTAAGTGTCGTGGTTGAGGACACCTTAGTACCAGAGAATTGATATGTTTTGTCATTACTATGAAAGAGAGGCTCATAGAACCATCAAGCTGGCCCCAGTTTTGGCTTCATTTACCCAGAAAATAATTGTATGTTTGATTAATTCTATAGATTAGAGTAGGTTACAGAAGAAACTTGTGCTTATTAGAAATATGTAGTCATTAAGCTCTCTGAAGCATCAATATAAAATAGCAATGTTTTGAATGCCAATGCTCAGTTTTTGGATAAATAAGAAAGACAATTGCTTCACATATAAGGATGCTCCATACATGCTAGTTTGAATTCATCACTTCTATCAAACCCATAGTTTGTTAATTCTTTTGCCATATTTATTTTTGTGGTTTGCTTATGAACAACAACTCTTGGTGTAGCCTCCCAAGTCACACTGTTAGAGTAAAATAAAAAAACTCAAAATCAGATATATTTGTTATTAACAAAAACAAATTTATTACAGATACTACAGTAATGTCTGAAACACACCAGTTTCTCATAGAGTTACAGATATTGTCACCTTCCTTTCAATTCTGATGCACAAGCATTCCAGCAATGACCGAATATAGTACATGAAATGACCACCAGGGGGATTCGAGCCTAGACTCGTACTGCAATAAATTGTGATTGTCACTCAACCTGTCAATCCTACTGACGTGCAACCTGATTGGTTGTTTACTGCATTCACTAAGCAATTATCACAGATAAAAATACACCACTTACGGTATCTGATGGTTTTGGGAAAGGAAATAGAGGAACTAGGTGAGATTAAATTCACATTTGTGCTTTGACACCAGGTTGAGTAAAACTTTCATTCATAGGCCCCCTAGTGGCAGTCACGAACACTACTCAGTTCCAGACCATGCTTCCCTTCTCAACTACTCTATACAAGCAGGCACCATGTTCTGATTGCGGGAGTATAAAATTCCTCCAAAAATATATGTACATAGTTCAACAGCCAGCAAGCAGAACCTGGTCCTACCCAGAGAGACTTTTTTTCACGGAGGGAGATCCACTAGCCACTGGAATTACCACAACAACAGGTCGCTACAATATACAATAGTCTACGTCAGTTATTAGCTACAGTGTAACATAGAGTAGGGGCCGTGAAGGGCCCCACGAAAACCAGAAAACAGGATCTGAGATATAACCCACTCATATCCAGGGAGTGCTGGAAAAAAAGGATATCTTTTTTTTTTACACAAGCATCATTAAAATACCTATTGCAGAACTTTTGATCAAAATACACCCAAAAAGTTCCTTCAAATACTTTTCAAATTTCAGCTTTATTCCCAGATTATTTTCAAAGGCAACCAGATCGATGCTTTGATACTAACTTAGTTCCGCAATGATTTCATTATACAGAGTATCTGAAACGTGTTGGAAAACTTAGGAGCCCCAAGCATGAATAAGTTAATCTTGAAAAATACTTAAAGTAAATAGTATTGAAAAATATAACCATTCCAATCGGAATTGGACAACAGAAAAATTCAGTCACTCACATTTGAAGAATTTTGTCATGAGTAGGACTATTTGTAAATTTGGACAAAGCAAACAACTGTTAATGAATACTCCGTTTAGGGAGTTCTTAATCATATCAGTATCAAATAGAGTTGACAAAATATGAATGAATTTTTCAATTATCACATATTCATACTCAGAGTTAAACCCAAGTGAGTACTTTCACAAATGAAAATACTTAAGAATAAATGTGAATAACATTTGAATAATTTTCACCAAAGGTATTTTTCAAACATTCCCTCCTCAAATATAGTTTCTGATAATGCTGTCTCCACAGAGGTATCAGCAAGACATTCAGCATTTATTTCCAAACATCCCCGGTTAAAAGGGTTACTATTTCAACAAACTTGGTTATTATAGAGAGCAAATAGACCTATGACCACCTGAGAAAACTGTGGTTTATTTGTTTATCTCATTTACAGAGATATAGAGATCAGACTTCTTGGATATGGATGAACAGCACAAGTAAATTATATATATATATATATATATATATATATATATATATATATATATATATATATATATATATATATATATATATATATATATATATATATATATATATATATATATATATATATATATATATATAAATATATATATAAATACATATATACATACATAGATACATTTATATATATACACACACACATATATATATATATATATTTATATATATATTTATATATATATTTATATATATATATATATATATATATATATATATATATATATATATATATATATATATATATATATATATATATATATATATGTACATGTATATGTATATGTACATATAGACACAATCACCAAGTTCTTATTGGTTTGGTAGGTTAATTAGGCTACTCTATAAGATCAAGAACTCCTCAAGCAGTATTAATCCATTCATTTCCAGGTCACCTAAACAAGGCATAACTCTCTGGGATGAATACATTTGGGAAATATTTCATGGTGAAATGTTAATCACAATGCAATCAATTAATTCATTCAACATTTTTTTTCCCAAAATATGCTTTTATACCATCATTATTGCATGGAAACAACTGCAATAATAAGTCTGGCAAATTACGGTTGTTTCGTAATCGGCTACTATTTGTTCTAGGCACCCTGGGTATGAATGGGTTGAAGTGAGTGTCAGCCAGCCACAGTTACTGCCGAGTTTAGTGAAACATCCTAAAACAGACAGGTGTTACTTGTGCTCAAAAAAAGCACCAAAAGTGCATGGACTCATACAAATGTAGCCAGCCAGTTACCCTGATATTTACATAGGAAGGGGAAGGTATATTTGAGAATGACTTCACTATGCCAAATACATACAAAATGACAGCGAAGTATACAATATTTAGGAATACTAGTAATCACTATACTGTAGGTTAAGTATACTGTACTATAAGTATATTACACCCAGAAGAGTGTATTTTAACAAATCGATAAATGATTCATGAATACTACCTGTATGATAGTATATGATCAACAAGAGAATGCATCGAAAAATACTTTCAGGGAGATGATAGTTCATTTCAAATAAACCCCTAAAATTTAGATACAAAACAATATGAAAATAAAATTGAAGAAATTTTCCATTTTTCCGCTCTCCCAAAATTGTGATTATCACCAGGATAACTAAGGCTGACTACAAATGAAAAGTCCATTTCTATGTCACACAAAAACCACAAGCCAATTGTGAGGAGAAACCATGGAAATCTTCTCTCCGCCTCCTTATAAGGCATACTGTTTATTATCATTGTTACACGGTATGTCTAAGAAGAACCCTTAAACACTTTCAACCCCAACGTTAGCAACCGGAAACACTTGATTGAATTCTATATCTGTCCTTCCACTTGCAAACGTTCTTTGATGTTCCAAGGTTAAACTATACTTGTAGGAGAGTTATGCGAATTCAAAGAACTCATCAGGACGATATGTCTATAATTGGAATTCATGCATTACCTTTAACAACAGGAAGTTCCCCTACAATTTCAAGGGTGTGAGAGTATAATGGAGTACAGTTATGTACATGAAAGGCCAGGAAATGGAAACGCCCAATTGAAATACATTGCAGTCACTTTAATGTTATCTCACATATTGCAGGAGCCCTGTGAATTGGGAGGTGCCAATAAGTATTGAGAGTAGCTGCAAAGGATAGATAGTAATTATCTCTTCCATTTCCACACAGGAAATTCCTGAGCCATTAACCCTTGTGCTTAACCCTCTAACAAAGATCTGTATCTGCAGGAACATTTATTAATAAACATATTTTAATAAATGTTCCTGGTATCAGCAACCAGCTTTGATAAACATATTTGTGTTTAACCCATTAATGCTTAGAGCGGCAATCCTGACAATTTTGATGATATCTTGCAGGCAAAAGCAATGTTGGGAAAATATTTGAAGGAGAAATGTTAGATAGAATATTACCAACAATCCTCCTTCAAACACTTTGTAAAACCATTCTTAATTTTCAATTTATTATCAAAAGTATTAAAGATCCAGACGAAAATTTCAAGAGTAACTGTTGCGGTGTGGCGTTGAAAGGGTTTAAGTGTCTTCTGATCCTCCCTCTATCCCTGGTTAGTTTACACATTACCTATTTACAAAGACAATCTCATAGTAATATGGTGTACAGACACTTCTAAGCTTCAGTTAGTGTCAGCTTATCAACTAGTTACAAAGATATTATGCTGGTCGCCATGGTAATGAGGATTCCTATGGTCTCCATGGCAACTGCACCCGCAGCAAATCCGATCCTACGTACATGCTTATTTTGATTTTGGCTCTGGCCGTGATAAAAAGTTTGCCTGAAGTTTTAAATTCAGTAAAAGAGTTCAGTTAAACATCACCAAGCACTAAAATGGTAACAATAGTCTACCATTATTTCATCATACCTATATGATAAACAGAGACACTTTCTTGAAAAAAGTATTTAAAAGATAAGGAACTCCAGATGTATAAAACTCTCATCAGGAGCAGAATTTATTAAAAATTTATCTTCCAAAAAGAAAGTCATACAAGTATCACATTTGTGTAGATGTGATTTGCACCAATAAACAAAACATAAGAAGAGCAAGCATAAAGTAAAACATAATCAAAATACTGGATAAAATGATACCCTTCCTTTGGTTCTACTTGTACCTAAGAGTCAGGCTTATACAAGATCTTCCAGTTTGAGATTTGTTGAGTGAAAGCCAATGTTTTCTTAAGCAATACCAATAACACACGCAGACACCTCGAAAAGAAATGATAGGTTAGTTGAGTGATTTGAAGGCTTGAATCTTGCTACATCGACTCAAGAACATCATGGCATTAAATGAAAAATGATTGTACATAAACTGTGAAATAAAATATTTGTAAAATATTCAACACAAGCACCTTACCAGACTTCTAGCACCTACAAACGATGGATACAAAAGATGTATGCAAATATGATGAGTGTCCATGATAAAAAAGACTGGTATAAAGTATTCCATATTTAGTATCAAATGGTAAAATATTTTTCACGTCCAAAAGGAGAAGTATATATTCCCATGAATTTTAAATCAAAAAATATTCATAACATACAAAAAACAACATTTTTCAGATTGGACGTTTAAGAAGGTTAAGAAGATTTGGAGGTTAGGGAAACTTCACAACCAGAGATGATTCCCAGAATCAGGTTGATATTGTTATGGTTGACAGTAAGAAAACAATGGCTTTCAATAATAGCATGCTTGGGTAACAGGAATTCACAAATTTAAACACATATTTCATTATCTATGAAAAAACAATGACAAGTACATGGAGTATTCATTTTGGTAAAATTAGTTTGTTGAGCTACATAAATGTTGTACTACAATACAATACAGTACAGACGTTACCCTGTGTGCCTAGTTTCCAAACCTATTTACATAATTGTCATCATCATCATTATCTTCCTCGTCCTTGCTGCTACCATGGCAACAGCACCTCAACAACTGATCAAGATACAAGTAGCAAACGGACCTATCACTTGGCCAATCAAAAAAATAACAAAACAACAATGCTTTTCATCGTTATTAAAACGAACAATGCTCTTCATTGTCGATACAAAAAATCACCATAAGTGTGAGGTAGTAATGTATTCAGTTGTGTGTACACATCTTAATCCGCAATCTTGTGATCTGTGTTTCAAAAACGAAGCTTTTGTTTTCTGCTTGCAACTTTTTCTTGTTTTATACAGCTAACTTTAGATACACTTCAAGCCCCCCCCCCTCCCCCAACCCCATAACTGATAAATTTACAATTTCCCAACTCAAAAACCTTACCACCACAACTCATAAACGGACCTCCCCTGGCTGAAACCTCTAGTTCCACCATTGGGAGCAGTGAAGCAAAAATAACAAATTTCCTATAATACATCTATCCATATGTATTTCTCTAACTCACTCCAGATGTACACAATATATACTCTCCACTCTGACTGTGTGACCAATCAAAGTGAGTAGAGAAATTTTCACCGGTTTGTCATCCAAAAAATATGCTATGCAGTATAGATAGCTGACTTATATTTTGAGAGGTTGTCATTGTCAATGAAATAGTTTGTGACCCTGGTAGGAAACCCAAGGAACCAAAATACCCCATATAACCCCTGCAGTACACACAATCAACCCTGCTTCAAAATATTTGGGTGTGAACCAGGAAGCCTGAGAAAGATTTTCATGATGCCCATATAAGGGCATTCATTATTCATGAGGTATGCCATATATGGGCATGATGATTCACCTATAGAGCAAGAGGTAGGTCTTGCAAGTATATTTCCTGACATTAGATTTGTCTGAGTGCAGCTGTTCTAAAGCTCTCACAAGTCCTATCCTTCCCTGTTACACCACCACATTGTAAAATAAATCCAACCATTTGTGCGTCATTATTTGTGCGTTTTTCATAAGAAAACTTTGGTTTTAATATTATCCCTGAACCTCAGTCAGCGTAAGTATGAGGGAGTGCGGCATAGAGGTTGGCGAAGGTATGTAGTACGATAATTGTGCGTCATGTGAGCTGTACCGAAAAACCTGAACCAATATATGTATTGTAAAACCCTGAGAAGGTTCAGGTTTACTTTCACAATTATCACAATCGCATGAGCGATACTTTCTTCTGAGATGGGAAAGGCAGGGCAGGGCAGGGCAGAGCATGATGCATATCTTTGACCAGTTAATACTCACTGAGAGTGGCCAAAAGCAGTCTGACATTTTGGATGAAATCCTTCAGGAGAAAGCATGGATAGGAAAATATTTGAAGGAGCAATGTTACACAGAACAAACCCTTATACAACTCTCCTAATATTTTTTGAAATAATTTTTATTTTCTGTATTATTGTTCAAAGTTATCTTATACTTGGTCTGTTAATGATTCCATTCAGTTGCCAAGTAGCCTGGCCACTCTGGAGTAGAAAGGGTAGGCCCCAAATAGCAGTCAATTTGACCAGGTGGGTTATAGACGATAATGAAAAAATGAATTTTCTGCTTAATATTTAAGTGCGAGCAGATTAATAACTTAAATTTCAACTTAAACAATTTCCAATGACTCTCAAATGGGATGATAAAATAGTTTCTATCGTTAGGGGAAATAAGGATATTATGATGGCAAGAGCGCTGTCCGCCGGTGCCCTGCCCTCACTTCCTGTCCCGCCCATCGCCTGCGCTACAGACCAATCTGATCCTTAATTCATGTTATTACACAACGTTATCATCCAAGAACTTTAACCCTTATGCTGCTGGTGGTGGCTAATTTGGCCATTACAAAATTATGCAAAACCCTGAAATAATGACTGAAACCCTGGCATATGGGTAGTCATCTGAGAGTACTCAGTGAGAGCTATCCAATGAATACCAACATGACAGGATTTAGATGGTTTTCAGAAATCTTTGCATCCTTGTGCTTTGGACGAATATAGCTTCAGCATTGGAAGGGTTTACCATGAAGTGGGGGAACCCAACTATCACAGTTAAGCACCTCAGAGAGGGTGGGCGGGCCGTGTACGTACCAATAACCTCGCTTACCAACCAACCACTTGCTCACCGACTACTCCTCATCAACACAGAGTGGCCCCTCCTCCTCCTCTATAACAGTTTCTATGTACAATGGTATTATTGTCTATGGGCCTCAATGTCTCGAGCGCTTTTGTAGGAGCAGCTGGCGTAATGAGTTCGCCTCCTCGCGTAGTGTCGCCACTTGTGCTCGTAAAATGGCATTTTCTTTTTCTAAAAAGCTGGCTCTGATCGCGATCTCATCCTCTCGTGCTTTCCGCGCGTCTCGAGACTTTTTCGCTGCTTGGTTATTCCGCTTCCTTCGCTCGAAGTATTTGCCGTCTTTGGATTCCTCTGGGATGGGTTTCTTCTCGCTGCGGGGCCGCTTCTGGCCACTCTGTAGGGAGGAGATGGCGTGTGCTATGGCAGGGGAGGAGGCTGCAACG
Source organism: Maea johnstoni (assembly GCA_963942565.1). Lineage (NCBI taxonomy): Eukaryota > Metazoa > Annelida > Polychaeta > Spionida > Magelonidae > Maea > Maea johnstoni. The sequence continues at coordinate 44,605,213 of OZ012689.1, read as the reverse complement.
AGAGGAAAAGAAAACTATAAGTCAACAACTCAAGAAAATTATTATTTTATATACATGCGGCAAGAGCGGCAATTTAGTGCAGCTCCCTCATTTGCATATAAAAATGGGCTAGATCAACTCCATAGCTGCTCTAGTACTGCTTTAGAGCTGCAAGGTGTTGCAGCTCAGGGTTTATTTTCCCTTGGGTGCTGTGGAATAACTATATTTCTCTGTAACTTCTCAGAGATATTACAATGTACAGCATGGCCATGCTGCTTGGCAGGCTGGAAAATAAACAAAAAGGCCTCCTTTTGAAGGCTTTCTTAAAGATAAAAACTCGATAAAATTGTCATGCAAAAACATTCCCAGAAAAGAAATGTCGTCCAGATGCATATGATACAGTCAAACCTGACTGAGAGACCCTACAAAGAGCCTGTACCCTTTCCAAATCAAGCTTGAATACTAAGGAATTCCTAGGATTTTTACTAAAATAAAAGTTGTACTGCCCTGTCAAATATTGATGTCCGACTCTCCAAAAAAGAATGAATTTAAATATATAAGTGTGATGTCACTCATGTAGTAGCTATTAGCTGTAAGAAAAGTGATGTCTGACTCAGGAATATGGGAGTTATATTCACATATGTAAGTTAAGGTAGCATAAAGGGTTAATTTCTTTGAGACAAATTCACAATACATCTGATACTAAGTATACATTGCCAGTAGTCTCCCAGCAGGTTGTAAGATTTTCTTGGTAAAACGATGGAAAACATGCATAGTCTTTTCCAACAGAGCTCCTATCCATATTCTGGAGCTGGGAACCTGTGGAGAAAATATCAAATCAGAGGGATGGATACCACATTTTCTATGATTTTTACTCTTTTCAAATTGTATTATTGTATAAAATTTATCAAAAATGAGAAAAATAGGTGCATTTTTAACTTTCAGATTTTAGAAACTTTCAAATCAATAAAAATTGGAAAATCTATGGTACCTTTTATCTTACACCCTGCATCAACAAATAAACCCTATAAGCCACCTTAAGTGTATAAAAGAGAGTTAAAGATGAAATTCTGGTAAATATTTGTCCAAACTCTTGTTTATTCTCTTACTAATAAACATGTGTGATATCAACTACACAAGATGTTTGCTGAGAGGAGAAAGGTGTGTATTAAGACAAACAAGTGTATATAAGGGAGTTTAGATTGAATTCCAGTAAATATTTTTCCAACCTCTTTGTTTATTGTCTTATGAATCAACATAAGTAATAATAACCCCTACATAAGATGTTTGTTATGAGGAGAAAGGCGTATTATTATGACAAACAGACGTGACTGCAGTCAGACACTCGTCCGTTTATGTGTCTCTCGATCACGGGAGTTGCACACAAGGAAAACATGTGGCAAGACAGAAAGCAGGTGTGATGTCACAATGGAGACAGCACGAAAACAATGTCTGTGTTATCTAATTCCTCCGTAACGGATGCACGCAGGTGTATGAATGCATGCACGCTACCGTTCCCCACTGCCAACAAATAACGCAGAAAAAACCTGATGCCACACAATGTCACAAAGGTGTTATGCAAATAATATCCTGTATAAGTAATTTCCTAGAGTGAAAATTTAAAATTTAACCTATCATATTATAACAAAGTAATTGGTATATACATTCTTTTTTTTTTCTTTCATTAAGAATATTCTTGGGCCACCTTATATTTCATATGCATTTTTTTCAGAAGGAAAGACCTAAAAGCACTATAATAAAAAGAAAAGATCTTCCGTAATATTAAATTTGAATAATCATCAATTCATGTATTAGAAGAGCGCATGTTAATTCGATTCTGATTTAAATTTTTTCAAACAATTTATTTTGAAAAATTCTCAAGTTGGAAAGATACAATCAGGACTTTTTGGGTGCTGCAGGCATGAATGGGTTAAAGATTCTACAACACTCAGAACTTCTAACAGAAGTAATTTCTGCATTACTGTTAATGCTCGGAAGTATAGACCACCCAAGGAATTTGGGCCATTATAATCATTTTGCAAAATAATGATTGGAAAATTTGGGCATCGCTTGATCTATCAGTTGCCATTTCACAAAATATGGAACTAGCTATAAATCTTGCTGATACAACATCAAGGTATTTTCCGAAAACATGGGCCACCCGGAAATCAAATAAATTGTAGTGTCCCAAATTGCTGAGAATTTACGGTAGCAGGCAATCATCATACAGCTCTGAAGGCGAATGGATTATGTAGGGCGACAAAGACAGTTGAGGAGGTGGGAAATTAATCGGGGCTTGTCCACGAGGAATCCAGGGCTAGCTCCACGGGTGTGAAATATTCAGGGAGTTTATGCGCTAGATTACAAGCAGGTAGCAGTGTCTAGGAGACCCCCAAACAATAAGCTCACAAATTAAACATTTACGGAGCAGGGCAAGCGATCTATCTGAGCCAGATTGTTGTATAATAGGATGGACTGTTACCTGGACGCAGGTAACAGATTCTTCATCACAGCCTGATGCTGCGTATGGAAGCCCTAGCTGCCTGTCGGCATCTCTACATTTCAAACATCCACTGTATACCGGCCTAGCACTTGCACACACACTCTTTCAAAGTAGTGACTGTGATTCAAAACAGGGAGTTCATTTCTAGTAAAAAGTTTTTTCATATAATTACACTGATTAACATATATATTTATATTTGATGTGGTGTTTGGGATCAATATCATAAATCAGTTCATGCCAGTTCCTCTAGTTTTCTTGAGGCTATAGCTGTAACTCTATTTTAGAATAACTTGAATAAAGCAAAGAATGACTTAATACTAGGGGAAAGAGGGCTTTTAGAGTAAATGGTGCTAAAGGTTAAATCAATAGAAAAGCAAGTTATCACTTCGAGTTGGTGAAATGATTAGATATTTAGTTTTATTTAACAGCTCTAATAGAAATGTTCTTTTTGTCAGCAATATTATGATCAAGAATTGGTTGATTGCTGTCAAGAGTGATGGGTGGTCTGGGGCCCTTAATGAAAGTTCAATCCCATGCCATGGCTCCTATAATAAGGTTTCTTTTCCTCTTTACACTGAAGCCTAACACTGGTCCTTGTTTCGACCATTGAACGTGCTCCACCTAGTTCCATAATTAATCACTAGGTGGATTCCGTAACAACCATGATTTGAGATATTAGTATTTTGATGATGTGCCAGATATTTAATGGATTTGGCATTCATGCAGCTATTCATTCCTGTTTTTGTCTATGGGGGTATCCTTCCTAAGTTCATGGGTTTACCACACTTGTATGAACAACAAATAACATCATGACTAAGAAAACTAATAGCTGTTTCCTCAAATGAATAGAGAACTGAGGCCACCCTTGCAAGTTTAGGAAAGGGCCCAAAAAATCTGGAATGTTTGGAAATATTTTCGATACTATTCAAGAATCCTTTGCAATATATACAAATGTTGAATGCTTAATACGGCATTTTATATTTAAGATATTTTCATTGATATCATTAATAACATTAATGTAAAGTTTTAAGTAGGTATATATCTCTATAGGGAGTATTTTCCTGAAAACATTAGAATAAGAGTTAATTGCCAATCAAAAGTCCAAGATCTCTCTTTCAAAATATTTGAAGGAGAGTTGTTTTTAATTTTGAATAATCAGTTCTCCTCCAAATTTATTTTCAAAAATATGTTTTTTAAGAGAGCTTATCAAAGTAGTATTGCTTTTTGGGGGTGTTATAGGCATGAATTGGTGAGTCAATGTAATAAATATTTCCAGTGCAGAGATGAAAAGTACCTTTAATATCTCTTATCAGCCAATTTCGATAAGTGAAAAATACTTATATCACCATGCATTGCGCTAGTCAATTACGACATGTACGAGAGTAAAATAAGTGTTGCACACATACCATATGTGTTTCAAGCATCATAGAAAAGGTTAGGGTGACATGTGATGTATGTTCCAGATGCCTTTCAATAACAGCAGCTATATTATATCAAACTAATTAAGGTATTGCAAAAGCGACTTCATGAAAGTAATCATAAATCTTTTCGATCATGAAAAAGTACGTAAACCCCTTCAACTTTTCCGAATTACTTATGAGGCAATTTCCTGAGAGTAGAATTACTATAGTCCAAGAGAATTCATCCCTCCCTCCCTCCCCCTACCCCTCATGATTTTGACAACCTCAGAATGCGCTGCTAGCAGGAACTCCACAAAATGGCTGCCAACGAAATTAGTTGCTTGGGTCCTGGTGGCCCGCAAACTCTGCAGAGCTTATTCATTGCTAGTTGCATAAGTGCGTCTGATGCGCCTTCTCTCCAGACGCATTCATCAACTCCCGTAATTGATGGTCCACAAATATTTGATGACTATTGTGTAACGCTAAGCGCGGGGCTCCATCCTCTGCGCTCCCCACCGCTAGGATTTCTCCCCCAAAGAAACCTGGATATTTTTGCCCGCCTGGTCAGAATCCATACCTGGTGGCACAGGAATTGATTAACATTGGGGAAAGCTGGGCGGGCTGTGCTTGAGTCATATTGTGTAACCCGCCTGTCCAATATGCATAATGTACATGGCAGAGCTATGCTTTCAGCTGTTTAGCATCTTGCGATTGGCCATGATCAGCAGTGGGGAGAAAATGGCTACTGATCAGCTACACTCTAAGCTCATTATCAAGACTGAGATTTTAGTTTAAAAATTGATAGCATATATTTTATAAACAACTGAATACACTAAATGGAGACATATCTATCCATCTTATCTATCCATCTATCTTTTTAACTCTATATCTATCATTATCTCAATGCACACTCACATGTATATATGAGTGTATATATGAGTGTATATATATAAATATACATATATATATATATATATATATATATATATATATATATATATATATATATATATATATATATATATATATATATATATATATATATATATATATATATATATATATATATACATACAAACACACACAACACACTCATTACAAAAATCCCTTCCTGTCAATTGTAGCTCAGGCTCAACAGTTAATGGGCTGATGATTACAGCTAGCATAAAAGGCAGGTAGTTCTAAAGATTCATTAATCCATATACCTCTTAATTAATTAATCCCTCATTAGGCACTCCTTTAGTATGAAGCCTGCCAGCAGCAGCATGCAGCTAGAACAGGCTGACCTGACTTGGCCTGGGTCAATCTGCCCCACCCCCCCCCCCCCCCCTACATCTCCAACAACTAATTAGACTGACCTCAACAGCATACATTTTTATTCGAACAATTACTTACTCAACTGCCATATGGAAGGAACAGCACTAATATAATTCATAACATCCAAATGAGGTATATAAGAGAATGTGTTACTCTTATTCTTTCCATTCTATTACAATTTACCTATGTTACAACTATACACTGCACTAAGAACATGTGGTTCCTGAAGCAGAAAAGTGTACTTTACATTAGAAACTGATATTTTAAAGCTGACTACCATGAACTAGCTAGACACCTGCTCACCAGGTGGCCATTTCAATTAGTTATAGTTACCCATGTTATAACTACACTGTACTAAGAGCATGTGATTCTGGAAGCAGAAACGTCTACTTTACAAGTATTAACTAATATTCAAAACTCAAACTACCAAAAATTAGTTATATACTTGATCACCAGGTGGCCATTTTAATTAGTTATAGTTAATGCGGGTGTATGATGACCTCTTAACTGCCATCTATCTTCAACTTAAGAAACTAGGGATGTAAGAAAATAGAGATAATAAGAAGCGAGAACAGCGAGATTCAATTATTCCATAAACTAAGAGCTAAGAGCTAGTCTAGTCTGGCATTAGCATTTAATTGTTGTTGGCAGTACGGCCCTGACTAAATACAAATAATCCCCATCATAATGATGAACTGAGGACAATCAAATCCCCTTAATAGGATACAAGGCATCTCAAACTTGAATCTGATGATAAAATGATTTCCTCTAATAAGACAAGATTACCTATCAAGTAGCTTTACTAAATCCCATCATTGCTATCCTGCAGAGTTGATTGCCTTTTCAGTACTAGCTGCTTATAGGAACAGGCAGGTGAAGCGTTTAATAGAGAAAACTAATGAACAAGCTAACTTGCAATTTATTCAAATGTGGTCAAAAATTGTCTGAGTTAGTTCAAGTTGAGTTCTGACTTAAACCCTTCCAATGCTGAGGCTACTTTGCTACAAAGAACAAGGATGCAAAGATTTTTTTAAATCATCTAAACCCTGCCATATTGGTATTCATCGGATAGCTCTCGCTGAGCAAACTCAGATGAGTACCCATAAGCCAAGTTTTTTGCATCAATTTGTATTGGCTAAATTAGCCACCAGCAGCATAAGGGTTAAGCGAAAAAACGCTTCAAATGGAAGATCTTGGGACCAATGTAGTAGCATTCACATTAGGGGGTGTTCACACCACAGATCAAGGTCTTCCTATTATGTTAAAGATACAAATTGGTCAGAAGAAATTGCATTCACATACGGAGGTGTTCTCAACTCTTGGGTGTTCAAAATAAGAGGTTTCACTGTATATTTTTTTACTGAAAACATATCTATGAAGTAAAGATAATGAACAAGTAGTAAACAAGTAACAATAAGGCCATGACCCAATCGGAGCAGCCTGGTGAAGCTGGGCGCTGCATGAAGTATGAATCAGCGCTATAAATACTGGTTAACATCATGTAGTCAGTGCCCTCGCCTGTCCGTCCAGGGCTGATACAGTTATAGCCCTGGCCGCCGCCGCCGCGTCCAAGAAGCGGCAGCTTGAAGCAAGCCGACAACGCTATTACAAGCTAGATCAGGGGCCCGTTATGTAAGCCAATATATCCCCCAACTTTACTCAGATAGCAAATCCCAGAACCCAGACTACTGCTCGCTAGAGTGGAAGTTGGGCCCACGCAAATGCTTTGAAGTTCACCCACGATATGAGAAATATATATTCATGATATGATAAATCTAAAGGCTCCGTGATTATTCGCCTGGACCCTCTAAGGTTAGACTCTTACAGACAGACTGGTTCTTATACTCTTTTATAGGTTTGAAAATTCATTCAAATCTAAAATATTAGTAATAAATACAATGTTAACCTATTCATGCATTGTGGCCCAAAGCAGGTCTTCAATGCATGCATTTGATGAAAGCTTTCTTATGGAAAATATTTGAAGGAAGAATTTTCGCATGAACTCACCTCAAAACTCTCTGTCAATCCTTTGTGAATTTAATTCATTTCTGTTTTATAGGAAACATGTGAAAGGGCCTCCATATGACAAATGAATATATGCATTAACCTATCCTCATGAAATTTTTAGGGAGAGGCCAGATATTGTGATCGATCACATTTTAAAGTACATAATTCCACATTGAAAATATGCATCTCATTGTAAGCCCTCTCTTCGAAAAGGCTCATAATTTTAATGTAAAATTAAGCAGATGTTGAAGAATGCATACCAAAACAACACAGGCAAAACTTAAGAAAGCATGTACAGTCTTACCATCCAGGATTTGCTAGTAATTAAAAGCTTTAATAAAAAAAATTTGGCTTATAGAAGTATTATAATGAAATAATAACACAATATGGTAAAACTACTAAATAATACATGTAAATATATATAAATACTCAGAATTTCTTGGTATAATTTCAGAATAATGATTTCATAAAGACAAGCTTAAATCTACTTGTTTATCATGTGAAAAGAATCCTCCAAAATCAGATACGATCAACTCAAGTCGCGACCATCAGGTTTTAGCATGATTAATAACTGA
>OZ012689.1:44582432-44594932 GCA_963942565.1 Maea johnstoni | reverse complement strand
TGTATGTATGTATGTATGTATGTATGTATATATGTATGTATGTATGTATGTATGTATGTATGTATGTATGTATGTATGTATGTATATATGTATGTATGAATGTATGTATGAACGTATGTTTGAATGTATGCATATATGTAAGTATGTATGTCTGCCGTATGTATGTATGTATGTATGTATGTATGTATGTATGTATGTATGAATGAATGAATGAATGTATGTATGCATGTATGTATGTATGTATGTATGTATGTATGTATGTATGAATGAATGAGTGTATGCATGTATGTATGTATGTTATGTATGTATGGTGTATCATACACTCACATATATTAACAAGCAGATGTGTATCTGAAATGGTCCAGCTTAACCCATAACAGAGGAGTAGGACTAAACAGCTTCTCCACCACATATTCTTGGAAGTGTTGTTCTAACAAGTTACCTGGGGACATCCTGCCAAGTGACAAAGTAAGAGATCAACAGCTTTGAATGAATAAACATCGATCCCCTACATGCAGATACCATCTAATGTTTTGCTCAAACTTTTCGTTATGTATGGCTGTATCAAAAGCATCTAGCATCCCTAACGGAAACGACGGTTTCTAAACATAAGGGGCAAATAATAGGTTTTGCCTGCGATTGTACACTCTGGTTCTAATCTATGCTAACACACATGAAATGTTACCCAACGTTCAATCCCTGAACAGAATAGGCGCACTAATACCCTTGCCTGCTTACCCCTAAGCCTCTTCCTCGTTGCGTCCTAAGCCGGCCACAGCGTGAAAGGGCCAAGTGGGGCAGAAAGTTGTGTTTTTGTTCTCTTTGCCGTAATATGAGGTTAAGTCTTGCCCATGGCTTGTGCTCTCAACAATGCGCATCTTTTCATGCTTTAACATAGAACAATTGAGTGCTGCAGGCCGGACATGCAAACATCCTAGCGACCAATTCTTCCTTTTAATACGAAACATCTACCCCTCCATCCATGCAACAAGCTATAGAATCAGAATTTTCTTAGAACGAATATTTCCACATCCTTCATAGCTAATAGGATAACTCATAACTAAAGCTCTTGAATGAATTTTAATACTAACTTTGTTACTAATTCGATTTTCCATTCATGGTTTATAATCGCATAATGCAATTGACAAAACAAATATTGAAATAAGCTTGAATATTTAGGAAGTTCTAGCTGCCAAGTAGTTCCTATCCTATTAATGCCTGTAGAAGTCACAAGGTAAGACTAACTTAATTTAGTTGATATCTCGCTGCTTAAAGTATATACTGGCAAATATTCAAAGGAGAAATATTTATCAGAACTAAATGAAAACTTTCATTTGAATACTTAGATATTTTCATAGGAAATATTTATCCAGATGGCAACTTCAGGAAGAGGGTCATAGACCATGGTTCAACACCAATGCCTCCATTCCTCATGAATTACAAGCTGTTTCTCAAAGTGTGTTAGCTAAGAACTGAAAAATCTTTCTCTACATGCTCACAATGCTAGTTATCTTATGATTGATTACTTTTTTAAGTGTTGTCACTTGGAATGCAGGGTGCTGCATTACCGATTTTCCCAGAAATTATTCAGGAATGAAGTGAAATCACTCAAAGCTTGTTGATCTGACTCTCATTTCGCTTTCAAGCATTTTGATCCTTCCAATACTGAGCCAAACTCTCGTCCAAAGGACACAGGTGCTAAGATTTCTGTAATTTCTAAACTCTGTCATGTTGGTATTCATTGAATAGCTCTCACTGCGTTCTCTCAGATGAGTACCCATGTGCCAGGGTTTCAGTAATTTTTCAGTTTTTTGCATGATTTTGTATTGGCTAATTTAGCCACCAGCATAAGGTTTCAGGAAGATGCGCTCCTTTGAAAGATATTGTTAAAACAGTCAGGTACCCATTTGGTAGGGTATGTTGCCTCTGGCCTACTCTGCCGTACCTTGTTGGGTGAGTTATTTGCCTGAGGGCAGTTGTCCTCTCTGTTACGCTGGACAGTGTCAGGTCAGTACAGTGTGTCCTCCCCTGTCCTGAGGGCTCTCTGCTCCACTGACCACCCCTTTACCCATCACCTGACAGGGTCACGCGCCCTCAGGGTGTGTACCCCAAAAACCCTAAACATGCACCCTTACAGGACCTTACAGACAGGGTTTTTGTGGTCAGCATATGCTTAAGGATGAAGAGGCTCATATCCTATAATACCCTCAAAATAATTTGGATTTGGATTTGGATTTGGAATTTTGCTTTTCATCACATTTATGCCAAATGTGGCTAATTCGTGACTAGCTAGTTGTGTGTGGTAGAGGAACCCGGAGTACCCGGCAAAAACCACCGCCTAACCCCAAGTCACTGGCAACTTTCTCACATGCCCAGGCCGGGATTCAAACCCAGGCAGTGGTGAGAGATAAGCGTAAATATACACCTGGTTGCAGGAAATTTGAAATTCAATTATTGTATCTTTTATCTGCCATATTAAGGCTAAATTGTTACATCTAACAAGTAGTACTTTCTCATGAATAAAGGAAAGCCTTAATTCAGCAAGGATCTCCTTTAAGCATATATCCAAACTATTTTCAAGTGTCATAGATTCTGATGAGATGCGTGTGAATGAGTTGTATTACCTAGTTATCCTGTTGGGAATAACTATAAATGGATGAACCATTTATCATTTTACATTTTTGTTCAGATATCAAGAATTGTCATATTCACATTCTGCCAAAATATGCTTGCTCCTCATAAAATATGATATTTTAGCCTGCTTATATCTATTGGATGTAATAGGCAAAACAAGGAACTTTTCCTGTGCAATGTGATAGCTTAAACAACTATAAAAAGTCAACAATTACTTAGTATCTTAATTGTCTAAGTAGAAATGAACTTTGTATCTTAATTATCTAAGTAGAAATGAACTTTGTATCTTAATTATCTAAGTAGAAATGAACTTTGTATCTTAATTATCTAAGTAGAAATGAACCATGTAAAATGTCCTTCTTCATCATTTTACTGTAATAGCAATTCAATATGTGAATGTATTGAATGATACTTATTAACCATGCATAAAAAGATTAGAGAAGATTAAGGAATGAAATATTTACACTTTCTATTGTGAACAGTTCACCTGATGACATTTTGATATTAGCCTTCAAAACTTGAACCAATCAAAGGTATAATATGTTTCCCAACATATGAAAATAGTGGTTAAAACAATTAAAGGTATTTACATCAATTGTTTCTTATAATATGATAATACAAGTAAAAGGGAATTCAAGATTACAACACTAAACATTTTCAAATGTATGACAATTCAGGTAAAAGGGATTTCAGGGTGCTAAATATGTCACAAGTTCCAGATTGATGAAATTGAATATGTAATGCTAGTAACATAAAGAGTTCTCATTTATATGAAAACACAGGTTAAGAGTAATTTAAGTTACTAACATAACAAGTTTCTTAATATAAATAAAAATACAGGTAAAAAATTGTAGTTTTAAAAGTTTTCCAAATAGTTTAAGGTAATAACACTACAAGTTTCCTAATAAATGAAAATTAAAGGTTGAAATTCTTAGGTATGGTGATACCAATATCCTATCTTTCTTAAAATATGAAAATTATGTTAGTAGTATGACAGGTTCCCAAATATATGGAAATTTAGGTGGAGGGCGATTTCAGGTATGGTGATACTTATATCATAAGCATCTAAATATATGAAAGTACAGGTGGTAAGGAATGTAATGTATGGTGATACAGGTGGGGGAAATAATTTTCAGATTAATATGGTGATACTTATATGATGAGTTTCTCAATATATAAAAATTCAGGTGGCAAGGAACGTAAGGTGTGGTGATACTGACATTGTTAGTTTCTCAATATACGAAAATACAGGTGATATTTTAGGAATGTAAGGTAAGGTGATACTGACATTGTAAGTTTCCCCACATAGCGTACATAGCTTCGGGGCCGTAGCGAGGGCTGCTTCCCATTCCGGACATGTTCATGTTGGCCATGCCGCCGCCTCCACCGCTTCCTCCACCGGTGGCGGCGTAGTGGTTCATGGACTGCGAGGAGAGATTCATGGAGTTCATGCTATTCATGGTGTTCATGTTATTCATGTTGTTCATGTTGTTAAGATTCATGGAGCCCATGGCCGACATGCTGCTGTTGATGCGACAGCTCGGTGACTGCTGCAAGCCATAATTCGGGTCCATCATTGTCAGCGTTTTCAATAACTACCACCGCTAATGATACAGTGTTATTAACTAATTAATTAGCACGGCTCATCATCATTGAGCCACAGTCATAGAGATTGACGGAATCACAGGTAGGTATAGTAGTGTTGCCCTTTTCTCATTGCCTCAAACAAAAGTCCTGTAGATTTTTTTGATTAAATTGCTTGTGATACCTTCTTTTGTCAAAAATAATGACCATAAAACAAGTCTTTTTTTGATGGATGAAAACTTGTAATGCGTCTGAATGTCTTGAATAATGGATATATGTAATGTATATATCTATCAAAAGTTTGCCTGCTGTCGAGTTGTCAACCAGAATATTGAGATCCTCTCATCGAAACATAAGTGGCTTAAAATGATCACTGTCAATAAATAGCCAGTCCAGGAAGAGTGTTTTTCTCTTTTCTGTGGAAGTCCAGCTGAACCAAACAATGCAGTTGATGGTCAGTACTGTTAAGTCCTTTCTTGCTGTAGGGTTATTGGGTGTTGGCAGTGGACCCTAGTCCTGGGTAGTATAATTGGCCTCCTCCTGTCATGAGTGGTCAACAGTGATCTGTGGGCAAAGCACCACCTCCCAGCAATATCACTAGTCCAGAGTGACCGCTGCCTATGTACGTAGGTAGGTAGGAGTGGCGCGCAGGCATCAACGAAGTAGCTGCTGCGGCCACTGAACACTTAATCCTGTCCAGCCAGCGAGAAGTGCACTCAAAGTCTAATAATCTCAACAGTGCCTTGAAGTGACCAGTGGTCAGAGATGGTCAGTTTCCTTGCTTAAGACACCTGGTGATGTCAAGATGCTCCTCCAGTGCTCCACCCTCTGCAACCAACACAGTAATGAACTCAACTGGTCACTCAAACTTGGCCTGGCTCACAGTGTGTATGTGTGGACTGACCGCTAGGCTGCCTCTCTCTAGAATGACCACAGCTCTCTCTGGCTGCTGCCCGCTCACTCACTCACTCTCTCTCGCTGCTGACTGACCACAGCTCACTCACTCAGCCTTGCCAGATGACCAGTGGAAATTCAAAATAATTTTAGCCACAGAGGCTATTATGTGTGGTGAAGGGTTATGTCATTTTAGTTAATACCTCTGACCAATATCACTCAGGTTACAGCATGCTCAGACAATGCTCCATAGATCAGGCCACAAATGGGGATTCTCCCCGACCCCCTCCCCCCTGCACCTTAATACCCCCCTTTGGTACACATATCGGTATACAAACAGGTGCACCCAATATAAGATATATAGAAAACATACATCTGTGCATCATTTTTCCTGGACTTTGCATACAGGGCTCTCTGGTGGTAATTTAGTATGCATTAACAGGCTAAATGCAAGCCCTGAGCCAGGATCAAATGAGTGTATTAAATTGCGGCTGTCTGTCCTCTTATGCAATTGTGGGATTAGGGCTAGGTCATATTGCACAACTTGCCTGGGAGCAAAACCCTTGCAAGGGGGCACGCAGGGGCCGCTGCTGACAGGTTGGATCAAGGGGGTACCCTGGGGGCGAGGGGGGGTGCGAGGGGGGATTGAGAAAGGTGCAGTAGGCACAGGGTGCACTTCCTTCATCCTGCACTGTTTCCTGTACCGCACTAAAGGAAGCCATTCAGTAATAAAACAATCAGCTTGCCCTGATGCCCTCTTCCCATACCCGCCCACACCTGGAACACCCTCATAATAGCAGGAAAGGCACACACGTAAGTGAATTACTCAAGAGAAATACCACCGTGGAGCTTCCTAGTTCTCACTGTGCTTCGTCTAATGCTGAAGGTTGAGTCAACAGTACCATATTAAAGGTGTTGTTTCATAAGGGTGTTTCTCTGGCTTATATCATAAGAAAGAGTCAATTCATTATATTTTGTTTGGAAGTGGGTTTTTGAGGGTTTTTTTTAAATCTGACTGACAGCATCTAAATTGAAAATTGTGTTCAGAAACTATGAGTATGAAAAATCCACAAGAAAAAACAATCCAAGACTAATTGGCTCACTGTTTTTAAAAACAGAAGCATTTTCAAATCTTTGAGTGAAAAGCCTAAATTTGATATTTCATTTGAAGTCCAAATCAGCAGTGCGTTTAAGGAGACATCTTACGAGCAACTAAAACCCATGCCATTATAGATGGAGGCCCTCTCTGCTAATGTGAGTGATAAGATATGAACGTGATCATGCCATATCATTCGTGTTCACAGCTCCCACGCTATTTGCACACCCAGGGATAAACAGATCATCAATTCATTAATTGCCGCAGAAAGGCCAGGCCCTCTTAGAGTTAATTGGGCTAATTAAACCAACTGCCACAAGGGAAGCAGTCTTTTTAGCCGCAAACCAGTAAAGCACTCCAAAGTGCCAATTTCCAGTGGCAGTGACCACCAAGGCCCCTCTGTGGTGCTTGCTCTATAATGCAGGCACAGTGGGGGAAATTTAGAGGGAAGTTTATGCAGGATGCTGTAAGAGGGGTTGTTGAGGGTCTCTGCTTGGGGTTTACGTGAGGTGATGTAAGTTTAGGTCAGCTACTGATTGTAGCAAGCCTGATGAACACGGGCTGATTAATGACATCTAATGGACGGCACCCATTCAACTTGTTTTAATGATGTGAAAACACCCACCCGACCCAGTAGGGTGGGTAGCGCCCCACCACCACCACCCTACAACAGGTGCCAGGGTTCTCAGGGGTACAAGGAGACCACAGCTATGCATATAATGCCTCTTTTATATTGCCTGGAAGTTTTGGCCACTTTCTGGCCCTTACCACATGTAGCATAAGACTTCCCAGGAAATCCTGGTCTTATCCTTGCATTGTCCAAGGATTTCCTGGGTAAAGGGAACACACATGTGTTACAGATAGATTTACATATTCATTCTTCAGTTATATTCAACAACAGTACATATATCCTAAACATACATCCAACTCTGGTCAGGTCAAGCCATTGGATTAAGTTCATGAATATGAAGTTTAGAATCACTGCAGTAAACAACCTATCAAAAATAAATATTTCAACCTTTTCCTCCAGAAATTGTTGTCTGGTTTGATGATACTTATGATGATAACTTTTGAATTGAAAATAATCTTACAAAATATTTGAAGGGGAGTTGTTGATAATGTTCTGATCAACATTTTTCCTACAAACATTTTGCCAATTCTGCTTTGGCCTGAAAGGTTTCATAAAAAAATGTCAGGCTAGTTTTGGCCAAAAGCATTAATGGGTTAAGGAAATTATTAGGGGAAATATTGACCAGAACACAGCCAACATATATCTGCTTCAAATATTTTGCAACTTTTCTACCTTTATCAAATGTGCATTATCTTCATATCAAAGCAAACAGATTACACTGGCCACAAACAAATTCTAATCACAAATGGACTCTATAGACGTAGAGGGAAGGGTGGCTGTACTTCAGAAGTCAATAATACAAACCCATTCAAGCTTGGGGTTTCCCCTTCACAAGTACTGTCTGCATCTAGAATACTTTTACAAACGATTCAGGAAAGAAAAATGAATTCTCAAAATATGTGAAGTGGATTCCTTGGTTTGATTTTCAACCCGTCCGATGCTAAGGTTACTTTCATCCAAAGCACAAGAACGCAAAGATTTTTGAAAACCATCTATTAACCCTGTCATGTTGGTATTCGTTGGAAAGCTCTTGCTGAGTACTCTCAGATGAGAAATACCCATGTGCTGGGGTTTCAGTGATTTTTTCAGGTTTTTTGCATCATTTTGTATATTGACCAATTTAGCTACCACCAGCACAAAGCTAAACAATACTTTTTCAAAGACACACTTCTTAGTAAACTCAAAAATAGTTGTGTCATTTTTGCAGCAAGCTATACATGGGTGTACGTGTTATGGATAAGGGATTTCTCTGAAAACAGCATCTGTAGAAAAGGTCAATGGATCGAGAGAGAGAGCTGCGGTCCAGAGGAAATGAACAGGCCTTTAATAATTAACAGTGGCCAGGTATCTTATGCAACCCACTGGTAACAGCAGGTATGTTCTCGACACTAACAGAAAACCACTCGCCAGCAGGCCACCACCGCCTTTCAGGTATCCTTTTTCAGCAAAATGTTGTACTGACAGGAACAGGATCACATAGGAGTTCCAAAGGTATTCAACGCAGAATTAGTGGCTAGTGCTAACTGAAATTCATTATCAACCTTATCATATATCAACACACAATATGAGTAAATTATAATCTTTATGTCAATTTTTTTTCCATGCTTAAAAGAGCTGAAGACACATGTATGTATACATCAAATACTGTATAATCAATGTTCTTGGCCTGACATATTGAAGCAACATTCAGTCACGACTGTTCGGGTCCAAATCCAACCCAGGGCATGTGAGAAAGTTAACGGTGATTTGAGGTTAGGCAGTTGTTTTCGCCGGGTAATTTGGGTTTCCTCCATCAGTTACAACTGGCTAGTGACACAACATAGCCGCAATATGGCATGGCAGAAAAAGTCACGAAAAAGAAATTCCAAATTAGAAAATTCCACATTCCCAGCTCCATTTGTCATTATGGAAAGGCCGTCGTACTAGGATAAGAGCACATCATGCGCGGGTTCCCACATCTAAGCTCGCCATGAGCCACCCGCGTACTTATTAATCTCTTCCCATAATAAGGACGTTAGGAAGTGAGTGTGGCACCTTTCCAGTGCTAATCTCTTGTATTGTCCCTGCCCCTAGGCCGATCACCCAATCTGCCATAACACATGCATCTGTTCCCTCTACTCCTACTCCCACCCTACCCACAATACAGCCAGCAAAATATCCAGGGGGCGCCACCGCATTTAGACCCTTTCCTTTCCGAAATACAAGTGATATTGTGTCAGACTTATAGTGTCAGAATTATATATAGCCAAGATTTCTAGGCTGTCATATGTATTTTTCTGTCATGTTTTTCTGTTACCAGGCACTAAATAATCTAGGTGGCCATGGTCGTCAATTTAGTTTACACCTATCTCACCAGGGGAATATAGGATTCAGTTTGAGTATGCCTAAGCTGCTAGTCCCAGAAAAGTTGATAATCCCTTCTGAGGTGACCAACTAATGTTCTCAAAGGCTGGTGAACTAGTAGCAGCAGTGGTGGATAGATGGCACCACTTGGTCCTCCTATATTTAGTGATTGCTGTCATATTACTCATACTGAATCCTCTATTCCATCGGTGAGATAAGTGTAAACCTAATGAAGGAAATGTCAACCTTTTAGGGACTAGGAGCCTAGCTGATACTAGTATCCAGCGTGTTTAGAGCTGAGCTAAAATTTATTACTAAAAGGAGTACTGTAAACCGGGTTAATTTTGCCGCAATATTAACCACTATACAGTTTACCATTTAGAGAGGGAGTGCAGTGCAAAGTCAACTTTTTTATTTCAAATTCATACAATTTTTTCAACGAAATGGATAATGTTGATTTTCACCTGAACACTGTCCCTACACCTGTTGTAGTATAATGGATTTGCTTCATTGTATCCAAAGATTGGAGAAGTCCCATTATTACCTAGGATTGTAGCAGGTGTCCTATTGTGAAGGTTACCTAAGGTCAAATTGCAAGGTGGACCATTTCAGGTCGAATTGTACAATGTTTCAATGGTAGACTTGACCAATTACATGCAGCCTCCGCTGACCATAGGTATTACCAGTAAGGCACCCTATATGTGGCTTTTATTTCCAAGGGAGATCATTTGGACTTGAATAGCACAGTAAAGTGGAGAGATAATGAGTTCTCATTGTTGAACCAGTTCCAAGGCATTCAGTGGTCAAAGATGTTACCAGTAAAGCACCAGAAAGTGACCCTTATAAGTTAAGGAGATCATTAGAAGTCAAAGGTGGTCAATTCCTTAACTTTCACACCTGTAAGAACCCTTTAACCCTTATGATGCTGGGGCTACTTTTTCCACTACACAAGAGGCCAAAAATGTATGAAAATCATCTAAACCCTGTCATGTTGGTATTCATTGGGAAGCTCTTGTGGAGTACTATCAGATATGTACCCATGTGCCAGGGCTTCAATCATTTCTCAGCTTTTTGTCATAATGTCATAATGACCAAATTAGCCATCAGCAGCAAAAGGGTTAACATTAGAACTTATTACAAGCAAGGGAGCCTAATAGTGGACTTTTATAGCTAACCTGGGACAATTAAGGACAAATTACTGAGTTGCTCAATAGGGTAGGATCTGTCACCATTAGGGTGTCTTTTTGTTCTAGATAAAGGGGTTTCTCTGGTACAACAGTAGGACTTTTTAAATCAACAATGGTGATG
Source organism: Maea johnstoni (assembly GCA_963942565.1). Classification (NCBI taxonomy): domain Eukaryota; kingdom Metazoa; phylum Annelida; class Polychaeta; order Spionida; family Magelonidae; genus Maea; species Maea johnstoni. The sequence continues at coordinate 44,584,442 of OZ012689.1, read as the reverse complement.
ACGATACATTAAGCCTAAGTGGTTGGTGATCTATTAGCTATTTCAGGCAGTCAGGTAATGATCAGTGTAATTAGTCTCTACCCTGTAACACTAATGAGGGTTAATCCTTTCATACTTAAGAGTCCATCTGAAAATTGTCTTTTTCATCTATGGGACTATGACGCTTTTAACTATGTTTAGAATAAAGTATAAATTAGCTAAATATTTGAAGCAGATTTTTTGGTTGAGTTCTAAAAGACCAATACTCCTTCAGTTATTTTCCGAATACTTCATTTATAAGAAAGATATCATGCCTTTTTGCCCGCCATGAGCATGCATGAGTTAATTACCCACTCATACCCTAAAGCAGCCCTAAACATAAGCCCTAAAGGAAGCTTCTTAAGGAATGATTTGAATGAAAAATTATAATCAGATACCAACTAAATCTCTCCTGATGAGATATATTTTACAATTGATGGTTTATTATGCATTCTTTATCAATAGTATTGTAGCTTCCAGACAACACTTGATATGAGTAGATCTGACAACATGTAAAAAGTCCTAGAATGTCATAGAATATTCAAAGCATATTAATAACAATATGCTCCAAAATCTTGGGACCATATTGTACAATGACAGCTGTTGTGCTTTGCAGATGTTTGTCATTTTTACTTGTCTCTGAAATGCCAAGACTGGGAGGCCTTTTTCAAAGACTTCAAAACATATTTAGAAAGAACTAAGTAGGCAATAAATATACAAAACAAAAACAATATTTGAGAATACAATAGGAAACAAACAAACCACAAGAATTCCACATATCATTAAAGATTGTTAGGTACAGGTTGTCGGGAACATCAAATATTCTAAAATATAAATAAACATGATATGCAAAGTTCAATTATTGTCAGTAAACCCAAACTGTGCATACAATATGCATCTGAATCAAATAAATCTTCTCAAAAACCTTTAAAGTCAGTCTCTCCACTTAATGACTTGTGAAATAATTTCTTTATGTTTATCCTAAGATGACAGGTGCTCATAGTATCGAAGATTTGCCTAAGTACACTAGGTGTTCTTATCTCAAAGACATTCACATATGGTCATTGGAGGTTTTTATACCTGAGCTAAATTGTTTCCCTGAAGCTTGTTTATAGCCTACTGGTGGGAGCTGAGGGTGTTCATATCTGAGGTTTTTATACCTCAGATATGTTAACATTATCAGGTGTTCATATCTCAGAGATGTTCAAATTAGAAGTTATCATGTTAAGTTGTTTCCCTGTAGCTTTTCATCCTACTGGTGGGAGCTGAGAGTATACCAGTGGGAGCTATTAGGGTTAGTTGTGATAACAGAGGCATCTTACGGATGACCCTTTGTTTCACAAAACAATAGCTTACCAAAGCTAATTGGCCTTTTCCCATCAATATTATTGAACATGAGTGCAAGACTCCTAAACCCAATACATTATGCACTAGGCAATTGCAGCTTTACCCCTAATATTATAAAATGTTGACAAATGTTGACAAAGCTCCAAGCCTGGGAATGTATGGTCCTGTTTCCCAACCGCCATGCTTCCACAGAACAATGGAAAGTCATATGTCCACTAAGGAGATTTTTCCCAGGGTGAATGCTGGGCGGAATATGAAAGTTTTATTTAGTTCAAAAGTTTTTAACCCATTCATGACATAAGAGCTGCCCTTGCGCCATCTGAATCAAACTGGTTCTAAAATAACTTGAGTATGCAGGATGTTTTGTCAAAATGTTTGATTGAGAGTTGCAGATTATATTCTGAATAACATTTCTCCTTGAAATATTATTCGAAATATATTTTTGCAATAAGTTTATCACAAAGAAAATCAGGCATTTTTAGGGCACACCCTGCATTAGAAACAAAGATGCTGTAGAGTTGCCAATAAGAGAGGAGTTATAAGAATAAGATTTTTAATATTACCCAACGTTCCGTAGCAAAAACTTCCTTATATATTATCAAGGTTTTACCTTATTTTCAAGGGAAGAGGTGAATATTATTATGG